>JARKHS020007368.1:0-95255 GCA_030143305.2 Amblyomma americanum | reverse complement strand
CCGGTACATCCCGTTGATTTTCTATGGCCGTCAGAAATAGTCTGTGTAAAAGTAGGAATCATTTTGTAGGTCAGATTTTGAAGCAAGAAAAAAAGAGTCGGCCATGACAGTCAACGTGTTCGCGCAGAATCTCTCGAGGCTCTCTAGTTTTCTCAAAATTACAAGTTTAACACATCCCCAATGAGCTATGCGTTGTTCTCTACTGGTGGTCTACAGATGGCGCTAGTTGCTGATGTCCACGACAACTGGGCATGTGTTATGTAAAAGCCGTGGCCTTATAGTGTGACACAATTCAGTACTCTAAAGGTGCTTTCTCGCCGCTCGTGCACACTCTAAGCACGAATACACCTATATAGGAGTAGAAAGGGAGTAAGCTGTCCTCTGGCGCACTCCTTTTTAGGGGAAGGCTTTGCTGCCCAAGTTCCGGAGTAGATTCAGATCACTAAATGTAAATAAAATAAATAATTGGTTTTCTTGGGGGGGAAAGGAAATGGCGCAGTATCTGTCTCATATATCGTTGGACACCTGAACCGCGCCGTAAGGGAAGGGGTAAAGGAGGGAGTGAAAGAAGAAAGGAAGAAGAGGTGCCGTAGTGGAGGGCTCCGGCATAATTTCGACCACCTGGGGATCTTTAACGTGCACTGACATCGCACAGCACACGGGCGCCTTAGCGTTTTTCCTCCATAAAAACGCAGCCGCCGCGGTCGGGTTCGAACCCGGGAACTCCGGATCAGTAGTCGAGCGCCCTAACCACTGAATGCTTACCCTTGGCAACGTAGGCATATTTCCATCGCAAGCATAGTAACGACGCAGTTAGCGATGGGAGGAGGCTTTTAAACGTGGCACCAGAGGTCTCTAGATCAGCAAATAGAGGAGCTCGAAGCTTCGCTTATAATATTCGCAACTGGTAGAACTTCGCATGTTTTGAAGAAGGAACTTGTTTCCGTTCCAAACATTAAGTGCTCCGTACTTTTAGGGGCAGAAGTCTACACCAGTGCATGGGCAGCATATAAGTTTGTTTCTAGTACGTTGCGCATTCCTCCAAGGTATACACCTTCTGTTTGCAGACTTCCTCCCTTTGTTGAGCACTCATGCGCGCTTGCTTTGTGACATCGCATCCGCACATGATCAGACCGCTGCTCACGTATGAGCGAAGCAAGAAAGGCCGAAACTTGGAATATCGAACTCAATTGCCGCCAGAGGGCTCAAGTTCCCATGGAAGACTCGCCCGGTTCTCTGTTGAACCGTAATCATTCCTCGTAAATTGTGGAACAACGGCGTTTTAGCCGTTTATGCGTCCGGTTCCCTTCGCGACGCCTTTGACGTCGACGGGGCCGTGCCTCCTATTCTTAAGCTAAAGGTCTTTAACTCGGGAGGCATACATGCAACCTCGGAGTGGAGGACTTGGGGTTTCCGCGGGCGAGCGAGAATGATCGGTCGTAAATTCGACGACGCAGACCCTGGTTCCTAGCTTGGTTTCTTTTTTACAACTTCTCCCGCTGCGCCTCGATCGCCTCCGAGTGTATATAGCGGTGGGAACGGGAAGCGCGCAGCCTTTCGAAAAAGCTTGCCGTCCCGTTATTAATGTTATTATCGGGCCGCCAGCCCACCACTCTGCACCGTTATGCCCTGGCCCTCAAGAAGGCCAGCAGCTCCACCGCGCGTCCTTCCGAATGTCCTCCTCCGGTGAGGATATATAAACAGACGGGCGAGAAGCCCAAGAAAAGAGGCGGCGGACTTCCCTCCCTGACTCAGTGATCCCGTCACAGAGAGCGGCTGTTTTTCCCCCTCTTACCCAATCTTTACGAGTGGGCGTTGGTTTGGGCGCGTAAATCCTCGGTTCGGTTTTGTTAGCGAGGGTCGCGTCGTCGAAGCGTTCGGCCCGCCGAAAAGGGCTTCCGAAATAAAATATAAAAAAAGAAGTCGTGCCTTTCTGGCTATCCGACTTCTTTTTTCACCCGTGCATTTCTTGCGCTGAAAAGCATAAAAAATATCTAAGAGGTCGAAGACAGAGAGAAAAGAAGATGAAAGAAGGATGAGAAAGGAGAAGGGATATGTGGGGAGAGTTCTAAGCTGGACAGGAAGGTCGCAATGGAAACGGGGAAAAAAAAACGTAGTGCTAACCGGCCCGTAAAGAAAGCCCAGACGGAGCAGTGGGAGGAACCGAGGCGAAAAACGGGAGGAAATCGTAAATTCGTGAAGGTGCCCTTCCTGACGGAAACTCGCACGCGGGCGGCTCATGGAAAAGGGGGCATAAAAGAGCCGCAATGTAGGTTGCTGCTTGAGCCTGGCAGTTCGCGATCTTTTTTATATGATATTATTATTATTCATATGTTTGGTGTCCTTGTTTATCGCACGTCGACGATGCGTGGCGCCGGTCTTCAATTGCGCGAGATATATTTGCTTACATTTTTGTCTCCGTGCACTGCTCTTGTATTTCGGCACCTTGGAATCAGTTTTAACTGCTTTCGATTTAGTGCATCAGTGCACACCCGTATTATTTTACAAGATAACGCCCTTTTGAACAAGCTTGTGAAAGACTGCCATAGATTGAGTTTTAAGTGCCGCAGTCATCGCCAGAGGATTCTGTATTCGGCTGGGTGATGCGCACACTTTTTCTTTTTGTTTAATCAAGCGCTTCATTTAGCAAAGTTTAGCTTGCAACTGAGAGATATGACACATAATGGCTTTGAGTTCGGACAATGAAGACAAAGCAGAACGTTGGAGGCGCAGAATTTTAACGTTGAATAAATATGCGTTAAAAAAAAAGCCGTTATCTCAATACCGAGAGTAGACGTCAGCATGAATTATTGCAAAAGCGGCGCAGCATATCCTAGGACGTGTCACCAGAGATGCTGCTAGCTGCTCTCTTTGAATCGTTCTTAGGCTGCCCTAAGCTGCTTTGGGCAGTCTTGATTCTTTCCTTACCTGCTTGTGCGGCCGGATGGTGCTGTCGTTGCTTTTCCGCAGACGCTGGTAGTGCTCCTAAAGTAGCGCCATCTGTTATCAGTGTGCCTACCCAGACCGCTGCGAGTGGTGATGTCTATGCTACAAAAATATTGCGCTTGGCGATGGCCTCCACCTTGCATCCGCCTGTCGGCGACGGCCGTAGCGGTATGGTTATGCCGAGTATCTATAGTGTACAAGGCTTCAGACCGTCTGCTAGCTGCACACCGACAGTGCTTCTGATCCAGGTCGAAGTGAGCGGGAACTTTCGATATTTTCTTCTTGGGTATGGATACCTTGACAAAAAAAAAATCGGTTTTGGCGTTAATTTTGAGCTCAACGCAACGAGTTCGCTACGCTCTTTGGTAGAGACTGCTCAGAATGGGTTTTAAAAGCATGTCATAACTATCATGCACCTGCTCCTCCTGCGGACATTTTCTTCCACTCGATGCCAGAGTAGCCATTACAAATGTGCATGCTTCTTTAGTGGGCTATGTTTTCTTCTTTCCTTTTTTTCACTTCCAACCTGTCGTAGCGTAGCAATCGCTGCCGGCGATCGAACCCGCGACAACGTGAAGCCCGCTGCAAAGCCGCGCTGCTTTGCACGGATCTCCTCAATCGCGCGCCCTCCGCTCATTTCAGTTCACGTTATCGCCCAGAATACACAGTCGTCTTGCGGAAGACGAATATGCATGCACGCATATGCGGCACCGTTCCCTGGAAAGACTGCAAAGCCACATCGTAATGGCGGACCAGCGGTGCACCCTACATGCAGTCCGCAAACAGGAAGACAGGTTCGTCGGCCACGCAGGAAGGCAGGCAGGTCAGTGCTTCGCTGCATATCATGCATCATGTCTGCACCATTTCATCCTCGGAAGGCGCAAGAGGCGCATTATGCGCGCAAGGTTCGTTCGCACGTTGCATACGCCAGCGTTCTCTTCCTGCCCTCCCTTGTGTACGCGTTGCTATCGCTTTCTTTACCGGTCATTCAGCGCAATTTCGGGCCGCGCGCGCGGTGCTAGCTAGATGTGGATCCGAAGCGGCGGTCGGTGCCAATCCTCCGGCCCCGCAGAGCTGCAGATATCGCTGGATATGTGAATCCACTGCGGTTGCGCGGCGCGTGTAGTATGTTTCCCGCTCGATGTAATGGCCGATGCGCGCAACAGGCAGCCGTGTGCGAGCGCGTTCATGCGCTGTATACGGGAGGGCGGGGGCCATCTTGCGAAACGCTCATGTGCGGCTTGTGTAGCGGCCCCTATCATTCGAGGGGGTCTATGCTCGCGCACCTGCGCCCAGTCTCGCGTATTAATTGCGTGCAGCGTCGCAGAGGTGACGCACCCGTGCGGTCGCGCGCTGAAGCGCGACGAAAAGTGGCGCCACCTTTCGGGAATTCTTTGCAACACAACATCATTCGCTGACGAGCTCGGTTAAGAATCCTAACGAAGCCCAGTTGTCTCACACCGTGCCTGTTCAGAATCGTCTGCTTCTACTTTTAGCAACATGCAACGTGTAGGCTCTCATACAACGTCGCGAAGAACCTTGCAGACTGCATGCGCTGGCTCTTCTGATCGGAAAATGTTAGCACTACAGCTTCTGCGATGCTGCGTAGTATTATAGCAAGGGTGTATAGGAGAACAGCGTGAGCGTTATGCGGCCGGCGAAAAATGACTAGAGCATCGGTATGGCGAAACAGGCGTCGTGTAAGCACTGTACACACATGCGAGGAGAGCGCGTGCTCGCTGGTAAAACGACGCGCTCGCTCGAGCTCAGCCTTATAACAACATCGGGCGGCGGCGTACGCGTATACGTTCGCAGTCGGAACCGGTAATCAAGTTGTCATTGGCGCAAAAACTGAAAGTGGCGCCGCCGCGATGCGTTCTGGCCCGCGGACCATTTGTGAGCGAGTCTTTTTGGGGTGTAATGGTGCGGCAAACAGTTGGTGAGGCAGTGCTCGTTTCCAGGACGGTTGCCCAACTCGCGAGCTACGTTTCGGAGTGGCCGGGCTGCGTCCGAGGAGCCGCCTGTTCAAGATAAATGCGTGGTACGTGCGTCCGTGTGGTAGTTTCGAACAAGCGGCCGGTATGCATTCGTAATGGGGCAGATATGTATGATGCGGGGAGAAGTGAAAACACATGCTCTGAAAAAAAAATTGATTACCCGCGCATGCGTGCGTAACAGATTCGACTGTGGTGATGACCTGAGATAGGCGGCGTGAGTCAGTGCTGGGAAACAACATTGTTTCCAGGAGTTTACGAATGGTATTCATCACGAGAGGCCGTTTGGACGCTTAGTTAGGTGCTAGTGGTAGCATCCGCGATTTAAGCGTGTAACCCGTTGATCGTTCGTGCAACAAGGAGTGGTCGAGATCGAGAAAAGCGTAAGATGTTCTTGAAAACTCCTGGGCCCATTTCGGTAACATTCGTTGTTATAAGGCTGGTTTGACAGACCATCAGAAGAAAAAAATTCATGACACAAAGCTTTACACCGAAGCACTAGGCTGCGTACAGTATTGCTAGGTCTGGTCTCAGTGGTCCTATCGTTCAACTCTGAGGTGTGGAGTTTAGTAGTAGTTCTTCTGCCCTCCCCATCAGGCTGTATCGCCTTGATGCTCCTTGCTGTCTTTCCTTTTACCTCTATGAGGGACCTATATGGATGGATGGATGGATGGATGGATGGATGGATGGATGGATGGATGGATGGATGGATGGATGGATGGATGGATGGATCGGACGGACGGACGGACGGATGGATGGATGGATGGATGGACGGATGGACGGATGGATGGATGGATGGATGGATGGATGGATGGATGGATGGATGGATGGATGGATGGATGGATGGATGGATGGATGGATGGATGGATGGATGGATGGATGGATGGATGGATGGATGGATGGATGGATACGGCTGAACCCTTTAAATCGGGCGGTGGTCCAAGCCACCTAGCCATGACTTATGAAATTTTACTCTTGTCTTGATTTTAGCCACCAATCAGATAACCTTCGCTTGGTTACTTCTACCCGCTTAAAATCTACTTTCCCTTCACTGTCCTTAAACCCCGATGCCTTGGATAAATCAGCCCCGCTGCTTTCCACTGTAGGGTGAAGCCTTTACAGAAAAGTATCAAGTGTTCAGCCGTTTCCTCCTCCTCTCCGCACGCAATGCACAACGTGTCTATCTCGCGGTACCTGACTCCATATGTCTTAGTCCGCAAAACTCCCGTCCTGGCCTCAAACAACAAAGAGCTTCCCCTACAATTATCATAGATATTTTCTTTGGCAATTTCCTGCTTAAATATCCTGTATGTTCCCAGTGCTGATTTCGTCAGCATTCCTGTTTTCCACAGAGCTCTCTCTGTTCCTTTAACCTTTTTCTTTAACCGATAATTGCTGATTTGCCTCCCTACTGCTATCCAGATATTTGCTTGTCAATTTTCTAGTAAGCTTTCTCCATTTCGTATCAACATTCCTTATATACAGGTATCTGAAAACTTTCCTAGCCCACTGATTTTCCCCCATTTTCTCAATCGCTCCTCAAATGCTGTCCCGGTATTTATGGCGCCCTCTGTCGGCCTGTATTGTAACCGTAACCAAATACTCCCGCTTCACATAATAGGCCTTCAGAGGGCAATGCAGGTAGTCCATGGGGTCGAGAACATGCCACCTGACCAATTATGATCTAGCTAGGCCTGGCTCATGCTGATCCAGTAGACCCGTCCCATCCTGATCCAGCTTTATTAGTGCCCCGTCCTGATCCAGCTTTAGGCCTGAACCATCCTGATGCAGCTAGGCCTATCCCATCCTGATCTATCTTTAGACCTGACCCATCCTGATTTAGCTTAGGCCTGTCCTATCCTGAATAAGCTTAGACCTGAACCATCCTGATCCAGAGCTATAGGTCTTGGACCTGCCGCACTCAATACATACTGGGAGTTTCAGCGAACACATTCAAAAATTCCAGAAAATATTTGCGTTCAATATAGCAAAAAAATAGGTGTAGGATCACACACTCTGCGCCGGCGGACACAATATGCTGCAAAATTCATCTAATTATACAGGTAATTAACAAAACCAACTAATTAACTTTTTAATTATCGTAGCTGGATGGTTAGTCCCAGAAGGGAGTTTGATGCCGTGAACAAGACGATGTCATATCATTTTTTAAAACGAAGAAAAACTCAATTTCGAGAGCACTGCAGCGCGAAGAAATCCGACGCTTTTTCCCGCACGCGACCACAACTGAGCGCACGAGGAGCGCCGGAAGTATGGCGCAAGCGAAGCGTCCGCTTGTGACGTGACGTAATGAATGCAGCGCCCAATTCGAAACGTGTGTGCTAACTTTCCTCGCTAGAGAACCTCGGCACTCAGCTTAGACCGCGGCCGGCGTTATCGACTGCTTCGTCGCTCGGAGTAAGGAAAATTGTAGTCATCGTCTGCTACGCGGCCGTCGCTTTTGGGAGCACCGATGGCAGTATCTGCAGGCGTTTTGTGCGCTGTTTGTGTGTGTGTGTGTGTGTGGCGGGGGGGGGGGGGGGAGGGGCTCGTTTTTGCGCGTCATCATGAATTCATTTTCTGAAGCTTGGAAAAAAATCCACCTCGGCGCAAATTCGCGCCTGTGCGTTGTTCCCTTGTCTCTTTTGTTTTGTCTGTGTAAATTTATTTGCGCCAAGGTGGATTTTTTCCAAGCGTCAGAAAATTCTAAACCAACTAGCCCAGCAACATGCCTTACTGAGATGAATTCATTTACTCACTAGGTTGATCTTCTGTTATCTTATAATCGCTGCGCATCATGAACCACGCCCGAAAAGGCAAAGCTTTGTCAGCGTGGCAAGGAGAGCTTGCGCGGCAGTGTGCTATCGGGCAGTTGTTCTTGCGGTTGTGTTGGCGTGTGTTAGCTTCAGTTTCCCAATAGAGCGCAGTCGTTTGCATTTCAGGTGCTTGTCTTGGAGGTGCGCGTGTGACAAGGCCATTGCAGTGCCAGTGTTTCAAATCGCCTGAATGTGTGGAAGTGCCGCCTAGGATTAAAACGTCACGCCGCATTGTGTGTATTGTGGGAATGGACGCGCCATGCGCAACTCCAATACTCCACTGCCGAAAAGGTGGACATTGTGATCGCTTATGTGAGCGCGCAAATGGACGCGGAGCTGGCATCCAGACTGTATGCTGCCCAACAACCTGGTCGTCGAGTGCCGACTCGTCCCACGTACGTATCGATATTTAATCGATTTAAGTCTACTGGATCAGTTCATGTTCAGAAAAGGAAGAGACCAGTGAGCGCAATCGACGATTCTGACATTGATGTCTTGGAGTACGTTTCTGCCTGGCCAGAAGCAAGTGTCAGGAAAATCGCCATCACGTGCGGAGCCAGCCCGACATCAGTTTGGAGGTAACTATCAAGGCACAGCTACCCCCACTATATCATGTATGTCTTCACCAGGAACTGACAAATTTCATTCATTCCTGTTTGTTGAACAGCTAGAAAGTGCTAAACATCTGCGGACAAGGTTTCCTAATTAAGTACTAGCATTAGGGACCCCGGAATAGGGGAGGGGTGGCAAGGGGGCGGTCTCCACCCCCCCCCCCCCCCCCCCGTCTCCAACTGCTTGCACTTGGATCAGATTTTCGACAATTGAAACACTTCAGGACTCTTTTAATGCAAATCACAGTGGGGTTGAGCTACTGAGCTTCATAGCCAGATGTAAAGCGTTTCGCATATGGGTAACCTAAACCAGTCATGTCCCAACAGAAGTCGACTGTCTGACCCGTGTACATGATCATGATTAGCATAATTTAAACAGGCAATGTACAAACTATTTTAATGCAATTGATCACTGCTCGTGCATAAAGCTTCCCATCTATAAAGCTTGCCATTTCAATTCGTTTTATATTGCCATGAATCTTAGAAGCGTTTGTTCGTTCGCACTCAAAACCGCCGGCACACGGCTTTATAATTTTGTTTTGTAATGCGAGATGCGACCAGACTTATCTCCATTGATCGGGGCCACGTCCAAATGCTTCCACATTTTTCCATATTGTTGTAAGTTACTTTTGGTTGATTACCTAGAAGGTTCCTTGCCAGCTTTAAATTGAGCGCGGCCAAGAACTGCATGCATTCAGTTTGATGACCGCCGAGCACGCTTGTGACTATCGCCGCCGCCGAGTCATTCAGTTCTTAGTGGGCGCGAGTCAGCCCCTTAAACAGTTTCTTTTGGAAGCCTTTTCGTTGCCTCCCTGACTGCTGGAGTGTCGCCACCACAACGTGACAGTTTGCATCAACCTTTGAACATTGAAAAATGAAAAAAAAATAGTAAAGATATAATGTTATGTAAAAGAGCATTAAATAAATAACAAAATAAGCTCGCAGTTTTGCCCCCCTCCCCTCCCCCTCCACATAAAGAAAAGTTCCGGAGTCTCTGACTAGTACTTCTTACAGCACGGGACGTGTCTGATCCAGCACACGGCAACCGCATTGAGCCAGCCGGTACGGAGCACCTTAGTGCTAAAATTGCGATGTTTTCAGAAAGGTTAGAATGTTTTCATCTACGAATTCATTCTCATTTATTGTAGCAGTCAAGCCGATACTGCATAAAAGAAATAGACGCTTGACAGAAATAATACAATGCATGTCGATATACCAACGCTGTTAAACGTTAAACAGTAATATGCACACTGTCAGAGAAGGGTACCTTTATCCCTTTCACGAAGCCAGTGACGAAAATAAAAAAAAAAGATTTAAGAACTCTTCCCGGAGTTAACCAGACGGGCGGAGCGCCCTGTGTGCTTATCAGTGTTCCCAAAAGCGACGGCCGCGTAGCAGACGATGACTGTATACTTTTCTTTACTCCCAGCGACGAAGCAGACGATAACGCCGGCCGCGGTCTAAGCTGAGTGCCGAGGTTCTCTAGCGAGGAAAGTTAGCACACACGTTTCGAATTGGGCGCTGCATTCATTAGGACACGTCACCAGCGGAAGCTTCGCTTACGCCATACTTCTAGCGCTCCTCTTGCGCTCAGTTGTGGTCGTGTGCGGGAAAAAGCATCGGATGTCTTCGCGCTGCAGGACTCTAAAAATTGAGTTTTTCTTCGTTTCAAAAACTGATATGACATCGTTTTGTTCACGGCATCAAACTCCCAGTTGGAACTAACCACCCAGCTACTATAATTAAAAAGGTAATTAGTGGTCTTTGTTAATTATCTGGCTAATCAGCAGTGTTTTGCAGCGTATTGTGTCCGCCGGGGCTTTGAGTGTGATCCTACACCTATTCTTTTGCTATATTGAACCCAATATTTTCAGGAATTTTTGAAAGTGTTCGCTGAAACGCCCGGTGTATGCCGTAGGAGGGGAAAGTGGAAGGAAAGGGGGGTGGGGGTGGGGGGTGGGGGGGGGGGGGGGTCGTATGGAGGTACATCTATCGTCATCGCTTCTTGGACAAAGCCGAACGCCTACAGTTTGCAAGCATTTTTTTATTTTGTTATCGTTTTTCTACTCCCGTGCACAGCCCGACCACGGTGCGAAAATCACCTCTACCAGGACTTAACGAGCGCACCTCCGGCCGCGGATTGCCGCCCGCATGATATGACACGTATAGATTTGGTCGAAACTCTTTCTGTTTTTTTTTTCTACTTTGTCGGTGTTCAACACGCTCGCTTCTCCGCTGCTTGTCCTCGCGGTTGTCGTATTCGGGCTCTTTCGCGGCTGGTTATTCCTCCACTTCGGCCTCTGTGCCGGGGCTGATGATTACACGGCTGAAAAAAGGGGGACGTGATTGGAGTGCCGATTGCGCAAGGTGTGCTTTCGCGGGTTTCGCTCGCGCGTTTCCACCCAAATAAGGGGCCTGGCGAGGAGAAAAGAAATGAAGAAAGAAAATCCCGGAGGTCGTTTTCATCTATTTCTCCGGTCTCACCGTCAAGATGGCCCTGGAGCTGGAAACTGTTTTGCTACGGAAGCGGCAATTACTCGCAATCATCGATGCACGTGTCTGCGAACCACCTTAGTTGGCGGTGACGGCGTCTGTTTGCCATCATGAACGACAATCGTCTTCTTCTTCTTCTTTTCTCCTCAAGTAATATGACAATCGCAGGCTCTTCTTCTTCTTCTTCGTCCTCTTAAGGCATGACACATACCCACATGGCGGATTGGCCAAGGTGTAGCGGAATAATCAGGTCTGCCGTATCTTAGCGTTCTTTTGTTCTTCTTTCTCTTACATTTCGCCCCGTTTCGGCTGTCGTTGCGGGAGTGCTAGGGTGACTCTCCGCACGAATCCCGGAGAGGTAGTTAATTAACCACTTTGCGGCATACAAATGACATCGCGGTAGTCATTCGGATGACAGCGCTCACGTTCTGGCAATTACATTCAGCGAAGAGGACACGCCGAAGGAAATGACGGGGCCAGCGGCTTATATACAGACCGCGAGTCCTGGGCCGTAAGTGTGCAATCAGCAGCCTCCCACGGCAAGTCGTGAGGCATAAAACCAAATAGTTGTCGGGGGGCCTGACACGCAAAGAAATATCGATCGAGGGCCGAAACAATCAGCGCCGCTCACGAAATGCAGCGACACACAGAGCGAGGAAAGTAGAGTTTCTTCTCAGAGTGCAGCGTGCGATTTGTGGTGTTCTTATTTGTTTTTTTTTACTTTGGTTACTTCTTTAGCTTTCAGATTAGAAAGAAGGAACACTCAGAGCAGTAATCTGCGCTGCTAAATGCTTTTTTTTTTACTTATCGGTGTGCATGTTTCCAGCAAAGATGCAATAATTGTCATTGAGGCAAACGGTCAGCAAGCAACTGGTGGCCTGTCGTCGCTTTGCCAACAGGATGCTGGGACAGCTTGCAGTGATAAACGGGACGATTTTCAGGTTGTTATAATGTCATGCCTTATTTCATACAAAGATGTCGTTACGAGAATTCATCAATCAACAGTGCTTGCAGGTCACGTAGGTCAATGTCTGCTGCACAGCTAGATATCTTTAATAATAATAATAATAATAATAATAATAATTGGTTTTGGGGGAAAGAAAAAGGTGCAGTATCTGTTTCTTATATCGTTGGACACCTGAACCGCGCCGTAAGGGAAGGGATAAAGGAGGGAGTGAAAGAAGAAAGGAAGAGAGGTGCCGTAGTGGAGGGCTCCAGAATAATTTTCAATCTCTCTTTTATAACTTTCTCTGTACCCTGGTCTTAGAAAACTGTTGAAGTGATTTTTCTGCTGAAGCCCGCAAGCTCACGGGTTTATTCATATTCCTTTCGCCCGATAAGCCTGGCTCACCCGCTTCCTCTGTAAGTAATAACAAATAGAGTTGAACCTCGTTATAACGAACTTTTAAGAGGCCCGGTGTATTACTACGTTATAGCCGTAGATTCGTTATAGTCCATGTTGACCGAGCCTCCAAGGTGGATCGTCATTCCTTCGTTACATCCATTATTTCGCATGAACCGTTTCGTTATAGTGAGGTTCGACTGTATTATCATAGCCCGGCTTCACTGGTGGGTGCCGCACGCACCTGCACTACCTGATAACACAACAGGTTTCCACGGGCTCAATGCACTGTGGTTGCCATTCTAGATCCGATGACTTGGGAGAAAAAGAAGCGAATAGTTGCGCGCATTAGCCGCCATTTTGTGCGATATCATCGAAGCCGCGCCGGAGGAAAAAAAAGCCGCGGTGACCGTCCAGCGTTTTCCAGAAAAATCCTGATTGGCTGGCAGGCAGTGACGTCATCAGAGCGGAGAAATTCCATTGGCTGGAGGACGTCGCGTCACCAGACCGGTGAATGTCCATGGCTGGAGGGAAGCTACGTCACGGTCGGAACCGGAAGTGACGCGCCAGACCAGGTTTGCCTGCTTCGAATGCGAACATTTGACTAGAAAAGTACACTCTAATTTCGGGGGGATGGCAGCCTTCACGAATGCAGAACGACAGTGACCGTGCCTGGCATGCGGCATTGTGTGCGTTCCTTTTCATGCACTTTCTTGTGTGTGTCAGCAGTTAATTCCAAAAAAAAAAGTACAGAGTACCTGATCACTCGAAATGCAGTTCTCAACTACAATTATAATGCATCGGGCTCTTTTTCACGTGTTCTTCTGGATTCGTGGGCCATCACTACATGTGCTTGCCACCAATACCGCTCGCCAGGCGCGGTCGTCACTGTCGTTCTGAATTCGTGAAGGCTGCCACCCCCCCCCCCCCCCCCCCCAAGTTAAAGACTTGCGTCTGTGTGCGTCCCTTTTCACGTCCTGTACTGTGTGCGCAATTATTTCCGAAACAGTTTGGAAACTCTGTTTTAGCATACGCAGGAGTCTAGCCCCAAACTCGCAAAAGGCGCACATAACACGAGCATACGCTAAGGCTAGTTTAGAAATAGCGTTCGGCGCATGCGCACTTCAAGCGCGCTTTGAATTGATCGTATACACATGCTCCGTCTGAAGGAGCGAAAGACATTCAAGCTATCTGACGTGATGTCGACATGGCAAGAACGGTACGCCATAATGTGCGCTTTGCGCATCGTAACCACAATTTCTTGTCCCTTGAGAAGTGTTTTTTCTGAGTGATTCGAAAGCATCGCTCCTGCGTGTGAAGAGCTTCAGCTCAAACGAAAGCAGTCATTCACTGGCACATGGGATAAAAAAAAGTAACATACATACGGGGAGAAAAGCTGCACCGGGAAATCGCTTTCAATTTCGTCCGAGTCGCTCCGACGTCCCACGAAGCACTGCTCTTTATTATAATATCGCGCACGGCAGCACACCAGGAAAACGAGGCGTGCCTCCTTCTTCTTACGTACAGGGTGAAAATATTAGCACTACGTTGAATCGATCTAAATATGCGATTTCTCACCTCATCCATGCCAGCTGGCGTCCTGAAACGGCACACGCAGACTGCACCTCACCTTGGCTTTCATGATGAGGTTTTTACACCGGAGAGGGCGAGTTGACAATAGAGTTTCTGTGGAGAGTTTGAACCCGCCGCGGTGGCTCAGTGGTTAGGGCGCTCGGCTACTGATCCGGAGTTCCCGGGCTCGAACCCGACCGCGGCGGCTGCGTTTTAATGGAGGAAAAACGCTAAGGCGCCCGTGTGCTGTGCGATGTCAGTGCACGTTAAAGATCCCCAGGTGGTCGAAATTATTCCGGAGCCCTCCACTACGGCACCTGTCTCTTCCTTTCTTCTTTCACCCCTCCTTTATCCCTTCCCTTACGGCGCGGTTCAGGTGTCCAAAGATATATGAGACAGATACTGCGCCATTTCCTTTCCCCAAAAACCAATTATTTTATTATTGGAGAGTCTGAGGAAGACATTGAGCACGTACTTTTGCACTTCCGCAAGCACGACCCCACATCGGCAAATGCTCAGTGACGCATTTGCCGACGTGGCAAAACGCCGAAAATGCCTCGGCATTGGCCGACAAGTGTTCGAAGACATGCAAGCGCTTTACCCCTTTTTGCAAACGTTGTGTCGCTCATCAATCCTGTGCACCTCAGCACCACTGTGAGAGATGGGCTGAAGGAGAAAGAAGAGAAGGGGAAAGAGATGGACAGAACGATCTTTTTCTTTTTTTTTTGGTGCGGTAAGCACTACTAACCGCATTTCCTGATTTCGTGCATACGTACATAGGTCCCTGAAGCCTACTTTGTGGCAGGGTGGCCCACCTGCTCACCAGGGTTGTGGTCAACTCTGTCAGGGTGTGTGCACCTGGCAGGCCTTCACCAGGGTCTGAATGCCTTATTTAAGCATTTACCAGGTCTTTACCTAAAGGTCTTTAGGGTAAAGGCCTTATGGAAAGGTCTTTAGGGTGAAGGCCTTCAGGTAAGCCTTCAGGTAAACGCCTTTAGGTCACATGCCTTTAGCACGTAAGGAGCCTTAAGTGTCCACCAAAATTAGTGCTACCGCACGATATTCCACGCTTAACCGTGCTAAACCGTCTCTATTTTTTATGTTTTAACGTCCCGAGGTGACGCATGGGCTCTGGGGACGCCGTAGGGTAGGGCTCCGGGTTAATTTTGACCACCTGGGGCACTTTAACGAGCGCTGACATGACACAGCACACAGGGGTTTTTCGTATTTAGCCTCCATCAAATTACGGTCCCCGTGGCCGGTAGCGAACCTGCATCCTTGGGACCAGTAGCCGAACGCCAAAGCCACTGAGCCACTACGGCAGGTGAAAGACAGAGTGTTAATACAGGGACCACAATCAGGAAGGGTCCAGTCAGTGAACGGTTGGAATTGGCGGAAGGGTGGATGATAGAGAATGAAGGAACAAGTACTGGTTAGTCCGGTGACGTCCCGCTAATTTCGGTAGCTTCCACCACGAACGGAAGATTGTTCGGTTGGATGTAATCGCCAACAAGCCTGCGAGCGTTGTGGAAACCAACGCCGTGACATAAAAGACATGAAGGCGTGCCCTCACACTTACAGGTTCTGAGTCATAATCCTCTTCCGTGGGGGTAGGACCGAACAAAATTTCTTGTACACCACAAATTCCTTTAGTCGGATACAATTCAAGAATGAAGTGGTAGGCGCCCCCCAAAGGAGGCCCTCCAGCCAACGGCGTCGATCTATTTTCATGATGCGGCGGTTAATCCGATGAAGCCTCGGTTATTTCCCATTCATTTTCTTCCACCCCCTACAATTTCACGCTGTCAGATCCAAGGGGGTCGATCGAGGGGGAGAATCGGTCGATGCCATTGGCTGGAAGGACAGCTTTGAGGGGCATTTGGTGGTGCTTCGCTCTTGAGTTGTATCCGACTGTAGTCTTTTTTTTATTTTTTGATGCGCCACAGATTTCCACAGTGATGTTTCACTGCATTTCTGCGAACTTAACACGTTTGATGCCGAAGAAACATGACACATCCAGAATGGACCTGTCTTTCTTCACTCCTCACCTCAAGGCGCGGTTCAGGTGTCATTCAGCGTGACAGTTGCAGCGTCTTTCCCTTCTTCATAACCTCCACATATTCTTTTCTTTCCTCCGTTCTGTCAATTTTGTGCGAGTGAGGCGATTCTCAGCAGCGCAGAGCACCGCACCAACTGTCAGATGCAGAGAGACCGGAACACCACGAGTACTGAAAATCGCGGGTGGTCGCGCCTCGTGCAGCAGCAGCAGCACTGGCGCGCGCTGGCGTGTGTGTTGTGTGTAATAGGCGCGCTCTGGTGGTGTTTCAGCGGTGGTCATGAATTGCTAATGAACACCACGGCGTCGCAACCAAAACGGAGGAGAACGGAAGGCAATCTGGAAGCAGGAGAACGAAAGTAAAAATAAAAATAAAAACAGGGTGGCGCGCCGAGACACACAAACACACGCAGACGAACGCGGAACCAGAGCGCCATATATGCGCGCTGGTGGCGAGCGCGCACTCGTCTGCTCCTTCTTCTCAACAACGATGGGGCACGTTTCGAAAAGAACGAGGCAATCACCAAGGAACCGAGTGAGCACCGCCGCAGACGGCTATCGGAGCGTGAAAAACAAGAAAAGTGCCGCACGCGTATACAAGCCGGCGAGGGAGCGTGCGTACGCACGCACGCACGCACACCCCAGCTGATGCGGAGCGGAACGGCGTGCGCATGTACCGCAGGTGTGTACGCACGCACGCACGCACACAACGTTTCGTGCGCGTGCGTTTCGGGCGGCGTGTTGTGCGTGCACACATCCGCGTGCTTGTGTCGCGCGCGGTTCCGGAGGCGCGCTGGTGGGAGGCGGAGAAGGCGCAACAAAATTGATCCCATTCCTAACGCGGCGTTGCTCCGAGAACATTTGTCTCTCCGCGCAAAAAAAAAAAAAAGAACCATCGCGCCCTCCTGCTCCGACGAGGGAGCTCTCCTCTTTCTCTCTCTTCTGTTCTTCTCTTTCTTTTTTTCTGTGGAAATAGAGCCTCGCCTCCTTGATATCAAGAGGCAGCATAGCAGTTGGAACGCGAATCAAGGCGGCGGGATCATGCGGGGGAGGCTCCGGGCAGGAAGAACGAATGGAATATAGAGGATGAGAACATGATCGCGTTATTTATGTTGATGAGAAGCCGCCGTTTCCACATTAGAGGCCTCCTCTCGTATTGCTGCTCTTCCACCGCACTGTGTTGAACCTGCTCTTAGGAAGTGCATGCATGCTGCGAGCTGAGGCTGTGAGGGCGTTCAGAGTGGGGGTGTGTATGTGTGTGTGTGTGTGGGGGGGGGGGTGAGAGGGAAGGGGTGGAAGGGTGACGCACGCTTTTCCAAGCGCAGTCCTTGTCGGCCAGAGCCTAATTCCCCGCTTTTACTCTGACGGAGCGGGAACAATATTTCTCGTCCCTGGCGCGTTTTCCCGTCTTGTCTTCTCGTGTTCGCGGGGTCGTGCAGCAAGTGTTCCTGCTGGCTGCAGCGTGTTCGCTCGAACGTGATGCACATGTCGGGGGGCACGGGAGCATAGGCTCTGACAGAGCATCGCTCTTCTCTGAGCAGACTTAGCACGATGTTCTCATCTTCCTTTTGTTTGTGCGCATGCGTGCCTGCAGTCTGCATGCGACGTGGGCCAAGCACGAAAGGCACCGGAAGTGAATATACGAATCTGGGCATGAACGGTGGGGTATATCATCTACGGGTGCCATTATTCGCCTGCGGTGACAGGGCACGCTGTTTCAACGACGTGAAAACGGAGCGTGTTTTCCCGACATGCGATGTGTAGCCGTACGAACGCAGTGACGTTTGCGTGCGTGCTGGCTGAGATATTTATTTATTGCGTGTACCACCAAAGGCCCGGGCCTTTGGTGGTGTTACGTAGTCGGGAAAGGGGAATACAGACGCAATAATAAGTGGACTAAAACGTGTACAAACACAACAGAAATCGACGTCAGAAGGAAACAAAACGAAAGGTACAAAAATACCAAGCTGCAACCAAAATAAAATGAAACACGCCACATCGCCAATAAATTGCACCGAGTGGAAGGGGATTCCCTTACAAAAATGGTCGGTAGACAGTCTATAAACTTCTTATAGACTCCATTGCCTTCCTATAGATATTTCTGTTTGTCTATTCATATCTATAGACTGTCTATAGACACAAGTCTATTAAAAGTGTATGTCCATAAATCTATAGATTGTCTATAGACTATCTATAGGTTTGTATTGCCTATAGACTGTTCTCTGGGAATTGTATATAGAGACTATAGACTTTATAGACAGAAGTCTATGGAAAGTCTATAGACTGTTAAAAGGAATTTTTGTAGGGGTTACTGAGGGACACGCGAACATAGGGAGGCACGAGATAAATGGAAAGACTGAAAAAAAAAAAGAATAGAAATGTGCGAAACTTCATGACAAGGCGCATTGAAATGGTATCGAGGATAATGAAAAGCTTGTATAAACAAATGAGGAAAGGAAAAGAACATGTGAAAAAGCAAACTGCACTATAGTCGGATGCAACTCAAGAACAAAGCTGCATTTCTCCGTAAATGGACGCCATTCCAGCCAATGGCGTCGGCCGAGTCTCATGACCCTGCTAGCGTGGCAATGCACGCTGGGGACTGTCCTCGACCATGAAGGGATACTCGGCGAATGTCATGCGCGCGGCTTGCGCAGAAAACGAATATAGATTATTTTTAATTCATGTGTACAGGTGAAAAGAGAGAGAAATATGAGTTCACCTTTCTCGCAACAACCGCGCCGTGCGCTCTCTGTTCGTAAGCAGTGAATGTAAGGCCATTATAATTCAATCTCTTAGTTTGATTCTATGTGGTTCTTATAATCCACCCGTCTGAAGGCATGTTTCCAGTCACAGCGAAGGCATGAGGCGGTAACGAATTTCAGAAAGAATTATAACGAAATGGAGTTCGATTAAATCATTATATCACCCCCCCCCCCCCTTTTCCCGTCTCTCCGGGGTTATATAAGATATCACCATACATGCACGCCGTAATCAGGCCTGTGATTAAGAGATATTCATGCACAAACTCCTCGCGCTTCCGTTGAATGGTTGTGCTGATCGATGGTTGGTAACAAATAGGCATCTCGTGTTTACATATAGGTCCACGCAAATCATCTCTCTTTAGAAATAGAGGCTCGATGCCTGATGCATTACACAGCGCGCGGTCTTGCAGTCCCCATGCACTCTCAGTGCTACGGGTACCAGACAACTCACGCAATGACACTTACCACCCTTCCTATCTCGTCAGCATGCAAACATCCACGTGACAGGACTCCCAAGATATATTTTGCAGGGAAAATTTGACAGCTTCTGAGTGTGCCGGTGAACACACGCGACAGAGCTAACAGCGCGGTCGATGGCCGAAGATCTTTATTAAATTAGTTCGTAGCGCCGCCGCAGGGTAGCGTCGAATACATGAAAATCACCAAGCACTTATTTTAAAACCTATGCGTCACAGGATGAGTAAGGGCAAAGACTACGTAAAATACATACTTACGACACACAAATCACAAGGCTCTTTAGTAAGGCAGAAACTTGGGCTAGTTGAAATTGTTTGAACTCAATTTCTAGCGCTTAGTGAACACAAGGGACAAGAACACAAATACACAGGACGTACGCTAGACGTACGTACAAGTACACAGACGTACAAGACGTACAAATACACAGGACGTACTTGTGTACACAGGACCTAGCGTACGTCCTGTGTATTTGTGTTCTTGTCCCTTGTGTTCACTAAGCGCTAGAAAATGAGTTCACACAAGGCTCTAACCAACGCTTTTCGATGGCTTCCTTGTATATGGCTCAGTTGTGCCGATGGCTCACTTGTGCCCCAAGGAAGCGTACTGGGGCCTTTACTGTTCTTACTGTACATTAATGATATTGTCAATGAAGTTTTGCCTGGTGTTCAGATCAGACTATATGCCGATGACTCTGTGTTATTTCGCGAAATCTCGAGTGCTCAACATCAAATAGACCTGGATGATAGCCTCGCTAACACAGTGAACTGGTGCAGTCGTTGGGGAATGGCTTTAAATCCGAACAAGACTATTTCTCTTCGCATCACTCGTAAAAGGAATCCCATAAAACATGCATATATTGTTGGGTCATCCCCGCTTAAGGAAGTCACTTCGGTCAAGTACTTGGGTGTGACAATTACTCATTGTCTGTCTTGGAACGCCCACAATGACATCTGTTCATCTGCATGCCTTCAGAAAACTATGTTTCTTTAGACGCAAACTTCGGAATTCCCCTCACAACGTAAAGATTCTTAGTTATCTATCTTTGATCAGGCCAAAACTAGAATACGCGTGTGTATAGTCTGGGATCCGCATACGACATCTAACTTAAAGAAGAATGAAAAAATACAAAGGAAAGCTGTTAGGTTTGTGTTCTCCAAATTTTCCAAATCTGATTCACCCTCCGAAATAATGCAAGCTCATGGTGTCCCCCTCATTGAGCGTCGTCGAAAAAGTACCCGTTTTCTTTCCCTCTTGCTCAACCGTAAGTTGGGACTTGAACCGTCATCATATCTATTCCCTCAAGCCCGCAAGAAGCACGCGACACTATCACACGAGCCTGTTAGCACCACACTTCGCACGCACAAATCTGTTCAAATTTTCTTTTTTCCCGTCTTAATAGCGGACTAGAACTCACTGTCCCCCACGGACCACCATTGACCTGTTTGACACGAGCCACGCTTTGTAACTGAATGCATATGTTTTTTTGTAAACTGCAAGTTGCCATGTGATTCTTCTGACAGTGCCCGTCCTGCTTAGGCCGAACCGTGGTCTGCAGTATGTACATAAATACATAAATAGAATAAATAAATAAATAATGTCGTGCATGACCCCTTTTTTTTTTTGCTGTCCGCGTTCTTAATCGTCCTCCGGCGCATGTTTCATTAGCCATTTAGTCCGCACTGAGATTTTGGTTTGGTTAATGGGTGTAACGTCCCAAATCGGCTCAGGCTATGAGGGACGCCATAGTGAAGGGCTCCGGAAATTTCGACCACCTGGGGTTGTTTAACGTGCACTGACATCGCACAGTACACGGAGCTCTGAAGTTTCGCCTCCATCGAAATTCGACCGCCGCGACCGCGATCGAACCGCGTCTTTTGGGTCAGCAGCCGAGCGCCATAACCACTGAGCTACCGCGGCGGCTATGCATTAATATTTTAGTCGAGAAAAATAACTCAATGTCATAGCAGCAAAAATGACAAGCGAACAGTGTTCGTGTCATTATTCGCCCAGCCGAACCCTCTTTAGGGTGTAGGTCCTCATTCAGGTGTTGTCCGCTATGTCATTACTCTCGCAGTTTACAGGCACTCAGTGCAAAGCCGCCGCTGGCTCCAGCGAATCAAGGGTGGAACCATTAAAGCGTCTCTCACCCAAGAACGGTTCGCTACTGGTTTCCGCCTGTGTGACTTATGCCATCGCGATAGTCTGGCTTACGGTCTCAAAGGTACCGGCCTAACACGCAAACAGCTTTGAGATCTCGAGTGCTGATCTGCTGGTGCCAACTGCACGTTCCACTTTGCCGTGACGACAAATTATGAGACCGAGATTGGCCAATTCCGCGTCAGTCGGACTTATATAGTACCGTGGGCCAATCTTTACATTAGTCTTCCTGTCAGCGACGCCCGAATTGGACGTATCGCAGTTTCACGCCTCGTGCAAAACGCACGATCATGTTGTGGAACCCCTCTTTCTAAAAGAAAAAAACCAAAATGACTCGCACATTCTGCCTCTACTGCCTAAGGTTTGGTACCCGATAATATTCTGCTTTGTGAGAGAATATGTACTGCGCGCACTGCGTTCAGACTTCTCCTCCTGAGAACAGCGCTTAATACATACGAAATGAAGACCTATACGAACAAGATGAAGCCGTTGCTTAAACGAGCCCGAAGTCGAGTCCGGCGTCGTAAATTTTCGCGATACGCGTTACCGGCACCGTTGTTACCTGCAGTGCTATATCTCGCAATGTTATATATCTGTAAAGGTGCGGCAATGTGTTTGCTCTGAAGCGCCGCCGTACAAAGCGGGCACGCACACACTGCGCGTGTTATACACACGTGTAAGTGCTGATGTCTACATCGGCGTAATAATCACAATGATTTACCCAGCGCGCCGCGCCGCTCACTCGAATATATTCGTGTAGCCGGTATTCGCACGAGGCGCCGTATCCGGCTCCCCTCGCCCGGTGTATGTATGTGTACAAGCAACCCGAACAGCCAGCGCGCAGTTACAGTAACGGCGCCCCGAATAATCGGGGCGCGCCGCGTATCGGAGGTGCTTTACGCGAAAACATTGGCCGCGCACTCTGCCGCGCAGGCGTCATCGCTCGCGGGAATGGAGCTCCGCGAACACGTAGCCATAACCCGATCCATCAGCGCCGCCTGGCGTGCGTTTCTCGGACCACTCCTCCCGCGGCGCGACATGCGAGCGCTGCGCAATGCTCGGCGCACCTATGGCGGCGGGCGAACGCTATGTGGATGCGCGGGTGTGTGCGTTTCATTTCCCGAATAAAATGCGCATTCGGGCACGTAAACGCTCCAGAACGGAGCTTTGCGGTGGGTGGTCGTGTGTACGGGGTGCGGCGGAGAGGTCATCTCTTGAGCGCTGGGTACGTGTTCACCCCCCCCCCCCCCCCTTCCCCTGATTTCGGTGGACAGCTTATCGCTGCGCGCCGTTGTGGAAGTGATCAAGAGTGAACGCTGCACACGTTGCGGTGCATTTGCATGTCTGCGGGTGGCGCTCGCGCTATATACGTGCTCGAGTTGTGTTATGCGCAGTGCGCGGCCACTTTCTGAACTCGATTCTCAACTTTTAACTTTTGTTTTGTTGAATGAGAGAAAGAAGCGTAGGGTTCTAGCAGTGTGAAGCTATGCTTAAGCACTGGCAGTGTTGATAATTTTTTTTATGTTAGGATTTTAACATTATGCTTCATGTGGTACGCATTGTACCAGAGCGTAGAGGGCCCTGTTTCAAACAGGTATGTCACGGTCTGCGTGATAGCGGAATAATTAAGGCAAGCTGTGCTGCGCAGCAGAGCTTTCTGAACCAAGCCGTCAGGACTTACTGTGATGCTCATGTTCGTGTTGAAGCTTACTGTTTAAACTCAGCCGCCCGGCGTTAGGAACTAACGCGGGACATAGAAACAAACTTTAGAACATACTTTATTTTATTAACTCAGGCCCGGCCGACTTAATTTCATTGTTAGTGTGAAAACTGCCGCAATGCGAAGCACCAGACTGTGTCTGAGTCACCACAGTCGGTGGGCTGAACTGCAGGACCCCCAGAAGGTTTGAAACGGGTCTGGAATTGGAGCTGTTCTGTGCCCTAGAGCTTTACTCTGAATAAGAGCGGCTGTTCTTATCTACCGGACATAGGCCATGCGGGCAGGAGTGATCGTTCCTAATTCATGTCAATGCTCCACGGAATCGGGGCGGGTTAGGCTCTGTGTCTGAACGTTCCTGAGTATACGGGCACCTTCTCTGCAGATGGCATCGTGTGAAGGGGGGGGGGGGGGGAAGAAAGGGGAGTGATCACGTGGGGAAGTTATTTACCACTTCGGGAAGGTGTCGATATCATACTTTATAACGCGATGAGTTTGTTCCACCTGAAAGTTGGGTGGGCAGAAGAGATGATGAAGTTTAAGCCGTCGTGGCGCCTCAGTGGTTACGGCGCTCGGCTTCTGACCCGAAAGTCGCGAGCTCGATCCCGGCCGCGGCGGTGGAATTTCGATGGAGGCGAAATGCTAGAGGCCCGTGTAGTGTGTGACGTCAGTGCACGTCGAAGAGCCCCAGGTGGTCGAAATTATCCGGAGCCCTCCACTTCGGCGTCCCTCACAGCCTGGGTCGCTTTGGGACGTTCAACCCCACAAACCTAAACCAAACCAGATTATTAAGTTTGCGGGGTTAGGGGGGGGGGGGGGGGGGCACAGCTGGCACAAGACAGGGTTAATTGGAGAGATATGGGAGAGGCCTTTGCCTTGCAGTGGGCGTAGTCAGGCTGATGACGATGATTATATGTTACTGCTCTTAGAACAAGGGTTCCCATTGCTAGGGCATGATAGGAGCCCGGCATGCTGCTTCCGGGGCAAGCAAGCTCGCCTGCTTAACTCCTACCATGTCGTCATGGCCAGGGGTTCAAGCCAGGTGTAAGGCGCGCTAGAAGCCTTGGATAGGAATATCAAAACAACCAAGCAATAGGTGGGACTTGGGTCAACACGCGATCGCAGTTACAAGAGTAGGCTTCGCCTCCTTTCTAGATAGGCAGGCAGAAAAGCAAGCTTCACATTTTTTTTTTTTAACTGTTAATGGAAGCGTATATTTCCTGCTGTTATGTCTTCGGGTACGATCACGTATATTATAAAATCTATACATTCAGGTTCAAGAAACCCCATACTATGCCTCGTTAGCAAAGATAGCCATGCTGCAACATACTACCTTGTAATGTAGCACTTGAGGTGAACAGGGCTTTAAACTCGCGACGCTCACAACATCAGGTGTGGCATATAGGCCGACAGCGTGTTCACGGGGCACACCGCAAACAGCAACCCGTTGCTTTCAAGGCAGAATATCTGAGCTGGCGCACAAATGGGAGCAAAGTGTCAATCGAGATGCTTCCAGCTAGTAAGCAAAGGCAAAACTGCTGGTAAATAAGCGTCAGCTCTAGTTTCACGTTGCCGACATCTAGTGTTGATGTGCTGTGAACAAGCTATAGGGGCAGAGTAGTTAATGACAGCGGAACCTTTATTATTATTATTATTATTCATGCCTCTGAAATTTTATTAAGAAGAGGCAGCCTTGGCGGGCGCCGTTTCCGCGCTGACGTGTCGTGGGCTGGATATTTTGTCTGGTCTCCGCTTACAACCACCCCCATATTTTTCGCTCCCCTAGCCAGATTGCTTCCGACTTCTTTGTTTGTTTGTTTGTTTGTTTGTTTTTCTACTCCCTCACATGGCCATCTATTTATTACGCGTGAAAACAAAACACCTGTACGAGTAATCGCCTTCGTCTTGGCCCTGCCGTCTTGCTGTATTCCTCCTGTGCCGTGCGGAAAATCAAGATGTTTTTATTCCCCTTTCATGGCCGGGGGGGGGGGGGGGGGTGGGGGCAGGCTGGAAGAGTAGCACTGTATACACTTGCGTCGCCTTCTGATTTATCGTTTTTCGTATAGGTTTGTTTGGTGCATTCGCTTTCATGGCACGCACATTTTGTCCCGCGTTTTGCCTTCCGACACGGTGCTCGCGCTCTCGCGTACAGGTAGGGGGTGTATACACACACAAGAAAAACAAATACACCTGCCAACGTATGCAGATTGTTCCGGTCTCCGAGTTTCACTTCGGAAGAGAAGGGTCCGAAGTTTGTTTCGGGGCCGAGAAGAAGACTGCACGCAGCACCGAGAGCGCGAAAGCTCTGCGCGAAATTGAGAAAACGTGAAAGCGGCATTATCGACGCGCCTATATGCACGTCGCGTCACGAGTGGCGCCGCTAATTCTGCTCGTATACAGTATATCGGCTCGTCGCTTGTCCTCGTTCCACTTATGTGGACCGTTCGATTCACCCTCGCCTCGCATCTGCTTCCCCCCCCCCCCCTCCCCTCGTGGCGCCTTATTCATATTCGAGCCTCGTTTCTCGTTTGTGTATGTACACCACCCACGGGACAATTCCGCTAAGCCTGAATGATTGCAAACTGAGCACGGAATATAGGTTTTTCATTCGAAGGAAACACGTTGCGGGTGGGAGCCTATTCGCATTTTACAATAGATACCAAGTGTTACAGGGAACACTTTAAAGGTGCACTAAGGAGGATTATGAACTCTGTTTTTACCGCGGGAACTCGATCTGCACGCTCCGAGCATTCTTAGAAACTTTGAAGTATTGTCTTCTGCGACCGATTTTCTTATTAAATTGAATTAAACGACCCGGCTCCCGCTTTTTTTTTTTTAACTCACCTACAAAGTAGGAAGAGCCAGTCAACGCGAGGAGTGTCTCTCAGCCAGTCGCGTGGCGGCTGGCCGCTCTGCCATCGGCGGAGCGATACGTAAAGGAAAGAGTCCACGTGTATTTTTATTTCCGTGGACCTAATTTGCGGCTATGTTGTCTGCGACTGAAACGATTTATTCGTGAAAACCTAAAAAAAATAAAAGCGAAATCGAGTGAGTGAAGGGCACTCCACGCGTTGGTTGACTCGTCCTACTTTCGTGGGTGAGATCAAAAAAAAAAAAAGGCGGTAGCCGGGACGTTTAATTCGATTTAATAGAGGAATCGGCCGCAGAAGACTATAATTCAAAGTTTCTAAGAATGCTCGGAGAGTTCCCGTGGTAGAAAGGCGAGCTCAGAATCCTCCTTAGTACACCTGTAAGTATTTTTGAGGTGAAAATATGGCTTTTTTAACATAGTTTACCAGTGTTGGCGGACACCAGAAAAACAGTGAATCGTTTTAAGTAGTAGGCTGGTTAAGTAATTTTTAATAATTAACTTTTTAACTAGTAGTGTTAGGCGCCTAGTTGAAACTAGAGATTTGTCGCCGGTCGTTAATAATAGCAGTATATCAGCTTTTATAATTTAGCAAATGCGATTACACCTGGCGCGATGGGTCGACAAAATTTGGCTTTTTTGACTAGTTACGTGCATTGGAAAGGTTGCGTTGCCTGCATGCTTTGAGGGTTCTTGCGTCTGCGTTCTTGCGTCTTGAGTGTTCTTAGACTATGGAGTGTTCTTGCGTCTGATTTGTGAATGAAAGCTATTCTGTTTCTGTCTTTTTAACCAGTAAATAAAATTTAATACTTCTCCTCTGAACAAGAAAACGGCTCTTAGCGTGAGTACCTCACCGGAATATCAGGATGTCCTTTGAGGGTTCGCCGACCTCGTTCGGAGTCCATCGAGGCGGTCAACTGTTGCATTTTGTTGCAGCTTAGACGGGGCGTGTAGACTTTTTTCGAATGAATACAGCGTTGCGTATGTCTTTGCATGCGAGAGCTGAAGGCATTGTTAGTGAAGCTGCTGCCACTAATCGACGGGCGGACGCGCTGCGCGCTGGCATTTGCGAAATCAGCAGACGGTCGAGAAGTCCTCCCTAATTACGCTGTCACGCGAACAAAGCGCACCGACGATCCGTGCGCACGTGTACGAGCTTCACCGAAACCTTCCCAGCGGCCGTGCATTTGTCTTCAGCCGCATGCAGTTCACGTAGACTCCGAGTTAAACGTCAAAGAAAAAATGAACAAAAGGGACCGCAAATGTCGAGAGTCGAGCACCTGCTCGCGCGAGGAACAACAGGTGAGGCCTGATCCCAAATTGTTACAAATCTCCGCCATCGAAGAAAATAAAGGCAGGGACGGACGGGGGGGGGGAGGGCGGGGGGGGCAGTGCCAGTCGTGATTCGAATACTAATCCACATTTGCTGTACATTTCTCTCTCTCTCTCTCTCTCTCTCTGGCGGCGGTGGTGGCGGATATATTTCACGCGTACAATCGAGAGCCTCGAAATGGCTCAAAAGCCCGCGGAGAGAATGCGAGCGCGCGCTGAAGAATCAAACAAGTAGTCGGCCAGCGCAGGCCAATCAAGGCCTTCTTCCTCGCGCAGTGCCTCCGCAACCTCTCTCTCTTCTTCCTCCTCACTCTCTTCCCGCCTCTGTTTCGAGGCTCACGAGCCTTCTTCGTTCAGCAGTGTGTAAGAGCAACACACGAAGTGGGCACCGAGGCCTCGGGCAGCGAGATCATGAAGGCCTCCCCAATGAAAAAAAAAAAGGAAAACAAGGAGGAACGTGAAAAGTCTCGGGGGAAAAAAAAAAGAAAAGAAGCACCGGCGAGATGATCAGATACAGACCTTACAAAAAGTCGGAGCAACGAATTCCCCCCCGTCACAATTATCCGCCAATGCGTCGGCGCGCTCACGGCTCTCTTGCGCGCTGAGCGCCTCTCTCTGTTCCGAAGTGGCGGCGCGGACCTCTCATTTTTTTTTTCTTTCCTTGTTCGTTACTGTTTTCCGTTCCGGCAATCACGTATCCGCATGCACACACGCGCCGAGAACGGCTGAGATGCAGCGCGAACGAGTAAAAATACCAAACAGCGAGATAGAACAAAAAAGAAAAAGGAACAAGCAAAAAAAAGAAAGAAAAGTGCACAGCCCGAAACGATGTGTGCGCGCGCACAACACGATTGCGAGAGTGCATGCGTCTGCGATTCGACTCTCGATGCGTTCTGTTTCTGCCTCCTTTGATCGGGAGCGGCGTCGAGAAGGAGTTTTTCCGTAATAGCCGCTGACCTTCGCCTTGGCGCTCATTTATATCGCGCTCGCGCGCGGCCGGCGGAGGGAGCACTCTCGGAGACTGTTGTTGCAGCGAGAGAAACAACCGCCAGAGAGCAGCCGAATCGCCCTGGATCTCGCGCGCTGCGCGGCGCGCGAGCCCCTCTGCCTCGCAACGGCTCCGAGAGATGAGACGGCGAGGGAATAGGCAGTGCTATGGGAAGAGAGGCGCGTCTGTTCACCCCCGTTTGCCATGGCCTGTCTGTCGGCTGAACAAGAGCCACGGTGAAGGAAACTGCCGCTGGTATGCGCACCTCTGTGCGTGCACAAGAGGATGTACAGTGGAGCCTCGTTATAACGAAGTTGAAGGGGCCCTTCGATTGCTTCGTTATAGCCGTAGCTTCGTTATAGCCCGTGTTGGCCGAGCTTCCGAGGGAATCGTCGTTCTTCGTTATATCCATTATTTCGTTATAAACCGTTTCGTTGTAACGAGGTTAGACTGTAGCAGCAACGAGTATGCACTCTCTATCACAAGAGTCCGTATGAAAATGCACAGGGTGGGGTATGGGGCCATGTTGAGGAAGCTTTCGGCTCCTGAGAAAGGTTAGCGACTGGCCGGTCACGATAGACAGTGGGGCGATAGCTGAGGTGCGTACCGTGACTGGCCGCCGCACAGGCCGATCACAGTACTCACCTAAGCTATCACCGCACTGATTAGTGTGACTGCCTGCACGCTAAGGCGCTTTCCAGTCACAAAGCAGCATACGCATAAGCGTTCGAAAAGTTTGCGACTGTGGCCCAAAAGTCGGTTTGTCGACGATTTTACGTAGATAAGTTCGCATAGGTGGAACTAAAATTAAATCATGATGATGATAATTCTTTACAGCAAGGTTGGCGCGTTGACCTAGAGGGTCAGGTTGCGGGATAAAAGCTTAGGAGAGCACGAAGCCAGCCACCGATGTGTGCTCCCGCACTTCACACCGTGCGGCGGACGCCCGATTCCGCGGCGAAGCCGAACAGCGATGCAGTCGGCCTCCGAAGGGAGACGGATCCACTCCTGGAAGTTGGCGACTTAATTGGCCCCGGTGTGCTTCGACCGCAGGTCCGCGAACTTAGGACACTCCCAGAGCAAGTGCCTATAATAGCTGGTGTGGCTGCTGTGCAGGCAGGGCAGTTGGTTTAAGGAGAGGCAAACCCGTCACAATTTCTTCTGGTAGCAGTCATGCGTCTTTGTCGGCTCTCCAGCGCGCCAATACGGCCTTGTGGGACTGTCGTGCCTGTGCGGGCCTTGTGAGCAGGCGCTTGGCATGCGCGGGAAATTCAATCAAGTGATACCCCGCCGCGGTGGCTCAGTGGTTAGGGCGCTCGACTACTGATCCGGAGTTCCCGGGTTCGAACCCGACCGCGGCGGCTGCGTCTTTATGGAGGAAAAACGCTAAGGCGCCCGTGTGCTGTGCGATGTCAGTGCACGTTAAAGATCCCCAGGTGGTCGAAATTATTCCGGAGCCCTCCACTACGGCACCTCTCTCTTCCTTTCTTCTTTCACTCCCTCCTTTATCCCTTCCCTTACGGTGCGGTTCAGGTGTCCAACGATACATGAGACAGAAACTGCGCCATTTCCTTTCCCAAAAAACCAGTTATTATTATTACGGAGTCTGCGTGCCGAATCAAATGCCGGTCAAAATGTTATCGATCGACAGTTCTCAGACGCCGTCGCATTGGTTGGTACGCGACTGCAGAAACCAGCGGGCCGTCAGGCAATTCGGGGTCCGGTGGCGCTCCTGCATTGGAAGCTGTGGTATCCCAACAGTGTAAGGAGTAGTGTCCGGCTTGGTTGTCTAGAGTTTAGGATCGTCGAAGTACAGAAGCGTATGAAACAGTATGGTTCTTCCTGCATATTTTTGACAGAAATTGACCGTGCTTTCTTAAAGCTTCGCGAACTAGCCTGTTACTACGGACGTGGCTCCCTGGAGTTTTACCATTTAATGCAGTACAGTGGCGAACGCGAACAACTGTAAGCACATGTTGCATTTCATGAGCCTAACGAATTGCTGGAGCGACCGCTGCCGGGATACTTTTCGACGCGTTAACACTGTATATCAGGAATAAATAAGAAGGCGATTGGTTTCGCGTCGTCCTAACATACCAGTAGATTTCTTCTTTTGGGATGACTCCTTGGTGCTCCAATAAAACGGACGATGAAATATAGAAGAACCACTTGGAGGCAGCTATGCTCAGGTAAGTTTCCTTCGGCTTTCTTTGAAAAACAAACTGCTGTAGAGCAGTTTATTACCAGTTATATAGTCAAGCCTAAAGTGATAACTTTCGTGTTGCCTCTGATGTTGTGAAAGGGAAGCTCCAAACTTCTATCCCTTGCAGCTGTCAGGAACACGCGCGTAAATCCAAATTACCTTAAAGTTAGGTTCATTTGAGGCTAATGCCACAGGTTCGACTATTACAACTTTTTTTTATCTTTCTGTTTTACAAGCAGAACGCTTTTAAATGGAGACTGGGGACAAATTTAAGTTGGCCTTCATCGATAGGGCACCACTTTCTAATCACAGAGAGACCACTTGCAGCTAAAACGAAGCGTTTAGAAAATGGATAATACCAAGAAAAAATGTAGGTGTCGCCATCACCGGCCGATTTCGCAACAAAAATGTTTGCGTCGGCCCTGATCTCGGAGGCTACGCTTCACCGCCATTCATTTCAATAACGGTGGCAACTTGCCCTTTTCGGCAATGACGTCACGAGTTTGAATCGATTGGCGGGAAGACAAAATTTAAATTCAACTTTCTCGCCGATAAATGCGTATTTTGCCGCCGGAAAAACGTGAACGCAGTTAGAAAGAACCGGAGAATATATTTTTACTGAAAACAATAATTGGATGAAGTTGTCCTTAGCGTCCATTTAAGAGAGCACCAAATGCGTTGGTGCCTAACACGTGGCAGCCTAACAAGCCGAGACCTCCGTGGTGCGCTAAATTATCTGTCCGGGCCGAGAACAGCGCTGAAGCTGGGGGAACCAGGGAGCGAGATTTCGGAGCTGCATGGGAGTTTGGGGGGGGGGGAGGGGGGGGGGGGGGTTGAAGGGCGAGACAGAACGTATGGGAAGAGCACACGCGGGCGAATAGACGAGGCAAACGCTTTTGCAATAATTATTATGCAATCGGGAACCCGATGCCCGCATAATGACTGTGTTTTTCCCCTTGAGTTATGGTTTGTCTCCGCTGTCTGGCGCGACTTTCGCGGCATTACCACACACTTGTTTCTGACTCCGTCTGTACGACACGGGGCCACTGACAGAGCGCACCAGTGTGTTTCTCTCTACTCTTATTTAGTTATTTATTTTTTGTATTGCTGTGTACGGAGGAACTTGCCGGGCAAGAGCTGTTGACGAAGCACCTGTTGCCCAAGATTGGGCAGTCTGGAATCTTGCTTTGTGTGTCGAGGGACGGTAAATTTCTCTCGCCTTTTTCTGGCCGGGCACGGCCGTAAACTAGACGTTATTAGCTGCCTAATTACGGGTCATTAATTTGCTGCTGTTAACTGCCGCTCCGGTCACTAACTATACTTGTAATTTCCAAATAACGTTCGTAAGCGGCGAGCAAGGAAACAACAAGAGGTTGTATTTAGTGAGATGGCGGTCTTGTAATTTGCGTCATTACACGCAGACTGTTCTACAAGTGCCTCGGGTTCCAGTAGCGCCTAGCCGCGCCCAATGGTCGCCAGGAGTTTGGTGACTTGGGGGACACCTAAAAGAAAGTACGCCCATTAGAAGTTATCAAGACACCTATATTTCGCAGTAAAATAGACACTGGACGAGCATATTTACGCGTGGTAAGAATAAGCAACATTTAAAATGGACAGACTAGTTGAAGAAATACACTCAACAAGTGCACTTATATTTCGAGTCGGAGGTTTGGGAATATGCATCGGCCCTGTCGCCTGCTCCTGTAGTAAATTGTGCAGCAGTTCAGTTGAGTAGGCTTCGCATCCAAGTTGTCCTTCATTTATTGGCGATTTTCACGAACTACAGATGGCGCCGCAGTGGAGCCAAGATGGCAACCGTAAAGAGGGCTCCGCCTGTGATCAGCCTGAGCGCATTAATAAGTTTCCTTGATTACACGATTGAGTCACATTTTCTCGCTGAAGGTAAGCGCTTAGTTTTAATTAAACACTTTGTATTAGTAGGTGAAAGGTACAGAACCGATGACAAACTGGAGGTCGTCGTCCTGTGTCTGCACACGTCCGGCGTGCGAGCGGAATTGCACACTATCGTAAGCCCCCCCACCCCCCCCCCCCCCCCCGGACATTTTTAGCGATGTCAAGGTCGCCGTGTTATTACACGGAGAAAAAGTAAGAAAAACGCAAGCACGTCTCGGGTTTAAGTTGCATTGTTAATGTAAGCAGGACTTTGCGAAATCGTTGCATAACGCTGAAAGCCGAAATGGTTCGCAATGGTCTCGCTTTCGACCATCATGTGCTTGGATTTCAATTCCCCGAGCTGAACCCCAGTAGCATTTACGTGTGCGACCACTTCAGCCGAGCAAGCAACACCCTTATATGTACAGTCGTGAGGATACTTGTTTAGAGCACTGGAGCAGTGTGCTGCGGGACAAACCATGGCGCGCAAGTGCTGTGCTAAGGATAATGTGTTCGCTCCTTCCTTTTATTTCTACGCAGCTTTGCTTCAGCGCAACCACTGGCCATGAAACGCAGTACCCGCTGTAAAATTCCGATGTGTTTGCTGTGCAGAGGACTGCTCTAGTGCTCCGATACAAGTCTGCTCATGCCTGTACATTGCGGCGTGAACTGGATTGAATTGAAGCGCGCCGGGGTATCTTCCCTTTGAGATTTTATTTTGCGGACCGTGAAAATACGAGCGTTCAGAATGAGCAGACACCAATACCAAAATATAAAGCGCAGGGAAAACATGAATAAAATGCAGGCGCTTTAATTGCAGCTTGGGTTACGACGATGCACAACTTGGCGAGTATTACGCGGTTGCATCGCGGCAGCAGTTACAACGACCAGCCACTATTATCAGTCGTTCAACTAAAACCAAAGAAAGCTCTAATGGCACCAGTCCTTACCTGGAAGAAGAAAGTCGCCTCCCTTAAAATGCCGCGTACACACGACCATTGACGCTGTGACTGGCTTGTTAATGCGCACTTTCTTCACCCAAGGCTGCCCTCCCTTCGAGCTGCTAGCTGGAGTTAGGCAATGAAATGATACCTCCCGGAATTTCCATCTCGTTGACGAACAAAAAGGAGTGCAGCAGTGCTGCCGAGCTTTCTTTTTGCCACGGCGTCCAGGAGACGACATCCGAAAGTTCTTGCTGCACACACTCTAAACAGAGAGGCGTAAGAAGGGAGTATAAGCCGCCCTATAGCGCACATCCGTTTTATAAAATGGAGTCCGATAGACGACAGCTTACTCCCTTCTTAGTCCCACATAGGCGTATTTTTGTGTGGAGTGCAGCACCAACAGCGCGCGCAGCGCGAATCTGTCCGGCGAGTTCTCCGTATACACAGGATAACGGCACGGCCGCAGTGTGTATATCTAGCATCGATGTCGTGAAAATCGCCAATATTATATTGTAGGAAAGCTATGACAACAAGGTCTGGATGCGCGGACGAAACATTCGCATACGAGCAAACAAATGTTTCAGTGCGCTGCCAATCCTCCTTAGACTATAGTCGGATACAACTCAAGAACGAAGCGGCTTTTCACTGTCAAAGGACCGCCTTCCAGCCAATGGCGTCGGCCTATTCTCGTGACCCTGCTAGTGTGACATTGAAGGGAGCGGCTCGACAATGCATGGAGGGGACTATACCCGATTATGAAGGGAGGGGGACTATCGCCATTCATCTGCCACTCCCTGCATTGTCACGCTTGCAATGTCATGAGAATTGGCAGGCGCCATTGGCTGGAAGGGGGTCTTTTGAAGGGGAAAAGTCGCTTCGTTCTTGAGTTGTATCCGACTATAGTTCGCGGCGGCATCGAAGCGTGGCATCGATTTCGTGAAAATCGACAATTTTTCTCTCACGATTGGAAATTTATATATAATCCTGGTAGCTCGCAGCAGGCCTGTAACATATGGAGGCGCACAGCAGGGAAATGCTGGAAACCTCTTAAAGGTATCGATAACAGTGAATGAAGCGATAAAAATAGATGAGCATTTGTAAGCTTTGCTCGCGGAAAAGGAAAAAAAAGACAAAACAAGGTGCAGATTTATCCGTTCCGGCTCCTTGAAGGCATCGGCGCCGGAAACGTGGCAGCTGCATGGATGATTAAAAGCCCTACGACAGCCGAAACAGAATGGAGCTTGCTATATGCCTTGTAAAGAAGCGCGACAAGATATATTATGCCGCAATAAAGTATTACCTGATAATTAGATTTACATCAACTATAAGCCTCACTGTGGCAGTATCGTCGTGAACCAATGTGCTATAGAAAGATTCTGAAGAGTTTAGGCGTGAAGCAGGGGGCAAACAAACTTCGGGCGGAAGTGGCTGCCGAACTGATTGTTTCAGTCTCGCCAGCATTTTCGTGAGGTGTAGATGTGAGTTAGCGGCGGAGGAAAAAAAAAAATCGCCGTAGGTATTCTGTTGTTTAATACAGGTTTCTGATAAAGGAAGACAGACTGGGGTGACTATTAATAAAAATCGACTGTAGCCAGCAGTCCGTTGTCGCGTAAGTGAGCCCTCGAAGGCTATAGCTATAGTACACTTACGCGACTATATGACTATTTAGCCTCATTCACTAGCCGAGTTAAGCCCATTGACAAGTCGTAAGTGTGAACAAAATAGTAAAGTTCCCAAACAAGTTTCCTTTCCAGTGTGAAGTTGGATGCGTTGCGGATGGATTTGGCACCTCATTCGTCAGGAGCTATGCGTCAGTTACCGCTACTAATTTAGAATCTGCAAGCGTTAGATACATTTTAAATCGTTCGGTTAAAGAGGAAGTTTGACTAGACATAAAACTAGTAACTTGTGGCAGATACTATCAACTGCTTTAGCACACTCGAAAAATGCAGCACGCTGGGAATGGTCTTTGACGTGAAGTCAGTTCTTGGCAAAGGCTGATACTTGCTCTATCACGCCTGTCTTTTCAGAACTCCTCGATTCAACATTTGTAATATAGCAAGAAAGAATAACGCTTGCATAGAACTGCGGGTTTATCGCTTAGAAATTCTGATCGCGACTTTCAGGCTGCAGTAACAGAGCCATACCCCCCCCCCCCCCCCAAAAAAAGAAAACGCATTTCGCTCTTTCTCTATTTCGACAATTTCACCCACTAACGTTCGGAAGTGTTTCATTTATTTGTTCAATTAACTGAGGTCCTGTGCTGGCATGGCAAACATCCAGAAAGCTGCATCATGTATATCATGATTCTATCGAAAGTGTGTGAATGACTGAATGATTAGATAGAAAAAAAATGGAGTTGTGTTTTCTCAAACATAGTCGCGTGATTGATATCCGTGACTAATAAAGGTCCATTGGATGCAATAATCAAGGAGTTGTAAGCAGGCGAGCTTTATCGGAATGAGGAAAGTGCTAGATACATATGGCATTTTGCATGCCTAGTGACCCCTTTAACCTTCACACTTTATTTTGCTTTCATTGCGGCTACAAAACCTAATTAAGTACGTCGTCATTATTGCGAAAACGGACGCGCCCGTTTTCCGCTTGGACTCGCCGTTGCCTCGCTGACTAGTGTGGAAAGTTTTGCACAAGGCCAGACTCCGTTTTGCCACGGCGTCTCATTTTGAGCAGCGGTGGCGAACCGCGAGAAATTTCTCGGAACCCTTCATGAGACCACTTGCATCCGCCTGCACTAATTTGCGAGAAAAAGAAAAGACGTTGCGTCACAACACCCTGATGACTTGGCTGGCAGCGCTGCCAGCTCGTGCGAGCCTCGGGACCCGCCGCCATATGCAGCCTGCATAGACAATGTTTGCTCAGTTTTTTGTCGACTAGTAATCTTCAGCGACGTTCCCTTCGTCTTACCTCAGGAATGGGCTCGAATGATTGTGAAGTAACAAAAATCTCGTGGAAGAAAAAAATATGAAACAGGAGGTACCAAAAGAGCAGAACATATTGCGAAGAGTGAAGCGGTTGCAGGGAGGTAAAGGGGGAGGGAACAGCTTTTTTTGTTTGTTTTTTTTTTTGTTCAGCTCTCCTTAGATGGTGGCGACGTCTGCGGTGGATGGCGCAAAGTCAGGGCCAGGCGACATTAATTGTGCATTAGGCTGATGGCCGCAATTAACAAAGCGAGGCCCCGGCTGTGACAATAATTAGCGGCACCCCCCAACTCGCTTGTTGCTTCGCCGTAGAAAGAACCCGTCGTCGGTCGCTGCAGTAGGCTTCCCTGCTACTGCTGCCCACCCCTATCCCCTCAGCGTTCGTTAGAATAATCGCTATAAGATGGCGCCACGGTCTCGCTGGCGCTTCGGCTGCTTCGGCAGCGGAATGAGCGGACCCGCCAGTGCCTCGCAAGGCAGAAATACCGTTACCATTTTACACTCCCGAGCCTTAAGTCGAATTAACAGAAGAGAAAAGAAAAAAAAGGAAGAAAATTGTGTCGTCTGGTACTGTGTGTTCGAAAGGGAAGAAGAGCGCGGTAACGACGTAGCACATTTTTGGTCCAGAGAAGTTCGCGATGCTGCCGGTTTCTTTGGGCTTTGATTTCTTCCTGTTTTGTTGTCGGGTCCCTTCCTTTCTGAACGTTGCCACCTTCCTCGCGCGACTTGTTTTGTTTTACCTTATAATTTGTGCCCCCCCCCCCCTCACACACACACGCACGCACACACTCCTGTTTCAGCCCGCTCTCACAATTACCCTTTTTTTATGCAGGTAGTGAAAATAGCAGGGACGAGAACATTCTTTTTTTTTTTTCTGGGCAGGAAGGGTGTCGAATTAGGCGAAATAGAACACGAGCAAAAGTCTCAAGAAGCCTAATGATTTCGTAAATCGTACACCGTAGCAAGAAAAAAGAAAGATGGAATGTAACGGGGGGAACATTAGTGTAGAAGCAGTAGAAAGGGCAAGGGTGTACACGCACGTGCAAAAAAAAAAAAGCGAGTGTGGAATGTGAGCTGAAGCACTTGCTCTTTTGAACAGCTCCGCCAAGGTTCTGCTTCTTCTTGCATTTTACGCATCTTCCATTTGTATTTTTTTCCTTGGCATGTAATCTTGGACAGCAGAGACGAAAGGGTGTGTGTGAGGGAGAGGGGGAAGTAAGGAAAGGGGGTGCGGTGTAATTAAGAAGTGCGCTGTTGGCTCGCCAAAGATTTGCGCCTAATTCTAGAAGACGTCTGGTTGTGAGCGCGCATGCCTTTAAGTTGCGCAAGGAAGAAGTAGGAATAGAGTGGGGGAAATGAAGGCCGGAGGGGGAGAGACGGCGAATCGTGTAGGTTCGGTATGTAGCGAAGATAGTGACGGGAACGCGGTTTCCAGGGGGCCAAAGAGAATCAGGCTGGTATCTCGTCAAACATGCGCGCAAACTTCGCTCTCCTGTCTGCAAACTGGTCTTAAACGTAGTGTTATGCTATTTTCTTCTCGTCTCGCCTTCACATTCGTTTAATTTTTGATGCAGTTTGCCTGAAAATTTAAAAAAAATTAGGGGGAGGGGTGGAGGACGCACTGCGCTCACACACGAACCCCAAACGCACTGCGCTCACACGAACCCATAGGGGTTCGTGTGTGAGCGCAGTGCGTCCTCGTGTGTGAGCGCAGTGCGTCCACGACTAGCGAATGCGATTTCGCAGCGTTAGTCCTCGTTTTAACGGTATAAGCAAGAAACGCGAAATATGGATCTAGAGGGAAGGGAGAGAACGTACCTAATGCGCTACTTTTTCATAACCCTTCTCCGAGGACAATCATACTGAAACGTCCACTTCAAAACGATTGAAAGGAAATGCTGAGCTGCTGTCGTTATAGGATCCTTGAAACTCTCAGCGAAATAACGAATTCCCTGTCCTGACGGAAGTTTTCCTCTTCCTTTTCTGACAATTTGCTCTTTTTCTTTTCTGTTACATGAAAGCGGCGAATCATCGATTAGGTTAGGTTACACCTTTTAGAAGTGTATCGTCGTTCTCTTCGTAACTTTGTTTCAGTTCCGTGTAAGCGAGGCTCAGCGGAGGGAAAAACCGCGGGTCGCTTTAACGCGATGGACTTTACTAATTTTAGCTTCGGTTCTTGGCGAACTCGGGCGAACTCCACCGTCCCGAAACCGCGGCGAAACCGACGCCGAAACCGAAGGAATCCAAAGCGAATTTCGGCGCCTTCTTCTCTCTCCTTCTCGCATCGCATGCTGTCGGGGAATCGAAGCTGGACCTTGCGCCTTCAGTCTATAGCCAATCTTCGACGCTCTGCATCTACCCGCCACCATCTCGCCCCGGTTGAAGCGACGAACGCTTCGCGCATACTCACAACTCACGGCTTCCCCGCGTAAGCGTGCGCGTTTGCTGGAAGAAACGCGCCAACTTCAGAGCCATTCATCACCGGGCTCGCCTAACCACGCACGCAACACTCGCATTTCAATGCTGTTCGAAAGCTATATACAGTCTCGGCAGCGCGCCCGTTGGGCGTAGTAATGTATACAGGCGGTAGCCGTATGCTAATCCGAACGCGCCTTCGTCGCTGCCATTGTCGACTACGCGGGCGGGAACAGACGCGGTAGCAGCGGCAGCAGCAGCAGCGGGTAAAAAGTAGTTTCCGCGTAAAAGCCGCACGCGCGCGCTCGCTCCGAAAACGCCTCGACGCCCTGTCACGTTTCTTTTCCGCATATAAGTGCGTGGAGCTTTGATTTATGGCCGAAGCGTTTCACTCGGCCTTCCGTAATGATTGCGCTGCGGCGTGACGTCGTGCTCGTTGTACAGGCGCTGCCCGGACGTCTCATTCCGCGAGATCGCTCCCGCCGCGTCGCTTGCGAATAGGGCGGAGCGCGCGCTGGTGTAGAGGGCGCTGTACACTAGCGAGCATTGCGAAAGGAAACCACAGTTCGCATACTTCAGCAGTCCAGAACAAAACTGATGTCTGCTCCAAGTTAGAACTTCAATGCGCACTAAATGGGTTATGCGTCCAGACGCGAGTTAAGTTGAGAAAAAAAAAATCACGGGGCACTTTGTTGACCTCAAGTGTGGTGATGCGAAAGCCTTGAGCGCGATTTTGCTGCTTGTGTTGCTGATGTGTGGTTAAAATGTTGATTAAAGACTACAAAGAGCGTTTAGGCGGCATCCTTCCAGATCGGCGTTCAGGAGGCGTCTGTCTGGCAAGATTGTCTGGGGAGCGCTCCTCTCGAACGATGGTGGCGCCACTCAATGACGTCACACGCTCATCAGCCACACGGCTTTATCGTTTTCTTTGCGATGCCACCAGACTTCTCGATTGATCGCGGCTGCGTGCAGTAGTTGCTTTGGTGCCTTATCGCGATGACGTCATCAGTTTTTACTGAGAGCTATAGTGTAACACTTTTCTGCGAACATCCCCGCTGGCGACTCATGAGCCTATAAAGGCTTCCGCCTTTAAAATGGACTGTTCCTACTCGCATTTACTAGGACTCATTCTCCCCCCCCCCCTTTTTTTTTTGTGCATCAACCTTTGCTTGCCTTGTGCTGGAGAGAGGACAACTGCAAAAGGCGAAGTGAAAGAAATGAATGCAGATATTCAACTGTTTCTGCTATCTCTCTTCTTCCATAATTTTTATGCCATTTCACATCTTACCAAATCTGAACGGGCGAGAACAGCCACAGAGTTGTGCAGTAGGACCCTTATCGATTACCCTTTGACACATGCGCAATTTTCTTTGCAGCAACGAGGAGTTATCATCGTCAAATGCCTCTATATCTTCATGAGCCTATGGATGTTCATTGTGGATATTCGGTTCTGAATTTTAGCCACAATGTCACAAAGCGGAATAGTGTGCGTACTTTGTCATATACACAGCAAGTGTGCGGAAATTGGGAGCCCGGTGAGAAACTTTCAAGAATGAGGAGAGAGAGAGAGAAGAGAGCCACTCTATTTAGGAGCGCTTAACCTGTAATGATGTACAAGTGCGACGTACAAGACAGAGCCGGTCGGCCTGTTTAGTCCGAAGCAATGCACCACATGACGTACAAAAATATAAAAATACAAAAATACAAAATGATTACGAAAAGTGGATGAAGCCATAAGGGCAGCAAAGGCTGCCAGGCAAAGCAAAGATTTCACTGCTCAAGGATATGCATTGCGCAGGTCACGTGGCTTGAGAGCCGCAGACCTGCCGTCATATTTGACCAAGCCAGATTCTCGGAGGTACTTGCGTTTAATGAGATAGCATTATAATCCCCATGGGGCCAAAATGCGTCGTCAGTCATAAAATTCGCCCATTGGCTGCAGGGAAGTGACGACATCAGACCGGAAGTGACGGACGTCACCATCGTTCAAAGCAGCAACAGCTGCTAACGCTGCCGCATTAACGCTAAATGGAATTAGGTGTCCCTGTGAATTTTATTCGACAATGTTTCCAGCTGGCGGGAATCGCTAAAGGTCAGAGGCGCTCAAGTGACTTCGTGCCGGATATGTTGGAAGTATAACTGCTCCTATTAATAACTTGTTGACAAACGGAAATGTCTAACAAAGCTGACAAAAAGAAAGGAGGAGGAAGGGGACGCGCCGAGGTAACAGCGATGAAAGTGCACTCGGGAAACAAGGTCCGCTGGTTAGACATCTCGTTGATAGCAGCTGGGCTAGTTCCTTGTGCACACTGAAGGAGAACGAGCCCATAGACGAACAATAGCAGCTTTTGCTCTCCGGACACCTTCACTCTCTGCAAGGCAAGGCTATCCGATTGCTGCTTGAAAAAAAAAAAAAAAAACGTTGATTGAGGTTTATCCCAGCATTGTTTCGACCTCCGCTCTTCTTCTTCTTCTTCTTCTCCTCAAGTAATATTTCCATCTCGCTTCGTTCTTGTCATCGTTCGGAAGCAGTGCTACACAACTGGCTCGCTGTATTCCTCCGCCACCAGACTACAAGAAGGCGAGTGAGGATAGGAAAGAGGTGAGGGTTCACTGACCAGCCGTCCAGACACCCGGGTCTTGCAAGGAGGGCGCCACAAAACGCTCGGGCCAAAGAAAAGGGCAATCCTTCTCCCTCTGCCCCAAGGGCAGGCCGCACTTGCCGCCGAAGCAGGGCGCAAGACAGAAAGAAGAGCAGAAATGGAATTCGTCGGTTGCCGGCGTATTCGCCATCTGGCACCACCGCCGCAGCAACAGCATCAACCGCAGCCGCCGCAGCAGCCGTGGCGCTGAGTCTCAGTGCGGCGCTCTGTTATTGCCTTCGCGTCGTCGTCGTCGCCGAAGACGACCTGAAGAAGACAGTCGCTCCGCCGTGTGTCTTTTTGCTGTTATCATTTATTCCCGACGTCCGCTCGCGCCATCTGCCGATGCGACGGCGAGACAGGCGCGAAGGAAAGAAGCAGAAGAATAACCAGACAAACTAAGCACGAGTTTCTCGCGAGAAATGTTGCTTTCATTATTCTTTTCCTTTTATTTTCGTCGTCGGTCGTGCACGCCGGGTTGAAGTGTGAGGAACCGTCTACCGACGAGACGAGACGTCTTCCTGCCTGCCTAGCCGAGCGACGGTGAACTGGAGAAAGGGGGCAGCACTTTACGACGACGCAAAACCCTGTTACAGCTGCCGTTGTGGCAAGCGGCGTGGGTAAAATAGGGGCACGTGCAGTGCTGTCTGCCGGTTGTAAAGACAAAGGGTAGGACACGAGTCAGGTGCGTATATGGGGCGGGCAGGGATGCGCTCAGAGGCTCGAGGAAGCCTTCAGGATCAGTGAGGCAGACGTGTAGGACGGAAGAAAATCGCTCGCTTTGTTTGGTGGCGCAAGAAAGGGACCAGAGATGGTTGGCGAACCACGGCACGGATAGCTGTGTTAAACGAAGAAACGCTTAGTGGCAATCAGTGATTGCTAAGCGCCAAAATGAGTAAAATAACTAAGATGTCAAAATTCAAAGCATCTTACCAGCGGAGAAGTGTATAGGCAGCGTTTTGCGTTACTTACTATAGTCTCATACAGCTCTAGATCGAAACGGCAAATTCCCCTCAAAGGAGTCCCTTCCAGCGGATAGCGTCGACCAATTTTCATGACGTCGCGGTTAATCCGTGGTTAGTCCCAAGTCACACTAACGTGACAGGGGATTAACTACGGATTAACCACGACGTCGTGAAAATCAGTCAGTGCCAATTGGCTAGAGAGCCTCCTTTGAGAAGCATTTGCCGTTTCATTCTCGAGCTGTATCCGATTTCAGACTGCTCGTTTCGATGTCCGAAATTTAGATCATCGCGTCCCAAACGTAAAAACGCGCGCACTTCGGACACACGCAGAATAATGGCCATCAGAATTCCATAAATTTCACGTCACACGAGGCCCACACCCATGTCGAGAACTTGTGAAACTGTAGTGCTGCGGCGACTGATAAAAGCGATCGTAATAAAAGCAATCATATTGCAATAACCGCGAGACAGGCAGTCTTCGTAGTAACCGCGGGTAGAGCTAGGGGAAACGCTGATAGTAGCCTGGAGATTAGAAGGTGGATATCTCCCTGTATATAGGTCGTGGGACCCATACGAAACTTCTTGCTAACAGTGCGGCAACGGAACTTGAGCCATTTGGCGTTTCGAAGTAATGATAAAAAACTGCCCGATGTTACAACAATGTGCAGAGGAAGAAGTAGAGTGCCAGCTGCTTTGCGCTCATTGGCTTAGATAGTGGAGAACGTCCGACCTGCAGGTTCCATGAAGCCATTGTTACAATGCCCCCTTTCAGCGCAGCAAAAAGTATTTTTAGAAGTTGGATCCATAAAAACGCTAAGGCGTCCGTGTGCTGTGCGATGTCAGTGCACGTTAAAGATAATAATAATTGGTTTTTTTGGGGGGAAAGGAAATGGCGCAGTATCTGTCTCATATATATCGCTGGACACCTGAACCGCGCCGTAAGGGAAGGGATAAAAGAGGGAGTGAAGGAAGAAAGGGGCGCCGTAGTGGAGGGCTCCGGAATAATTTCGACCACCTGGGGATCTTTAACGTGCACTGACATCGCACAGCACACGGGCGCCTTAGCGTTTTTCCTCCATAAAAACGCAGCCGCCGCGGTCGGGTTCGAATTAAAGATTCCCAGGTTGTCGAAATTATTCCGGAGCCCTCCACTACGGCACCACTTTCCTCCTTTCTTCTTTCACTCCCTCCTTTATCCCTTCCCTTACGGCGCGGTTCAGGTGTCCAACGATATACGAGACAGATACTGCGCCATTTCCTTCCCCAAAAACCTATTATTATTATTATTATTATTATTATTATTATTATTATTATTATTATTATTATTATTATTATTATTATTATTATTATTATTATTATTATTATTATTATTATTATTATAGAAGTTGGCAAAATGGCCATACTTTTTGGCAGCGAAGACTTTTTACATAACCACTACCGGTAGCACTCCGTCGCGCAATCAATTGCATGGACGTGCCGACAAATTTCGCTTTTATGTTACCAGTTAGAGCAAGTTTCTGTGAGTCCTTCAAGTGAATTTAAGGACTCTGTTAGTGCGTAGAACAGTCATAAAAGCAAAGAAGAAGCTGCGCAGAGTGCGCGAGTTCAGCGACAGGACAGTGTGTGCTTTTCGGAAGCTTGTAGCCATGTATTTTTCCACCCGCCAAAGCAGAGTTGCGCGAATATTGCTTTTTTGAAACCGAATCGAGTACGAATACGTTAGCTTTGCTACCGAATCGAATACGAATTGTGTAGTTAGAAACCGAATCGAATACGAATCCAATATTCGCGTCATTGTCCCCTATTTGCTCGAATATTCGCACAAAACGAATATGTATGCGAAACAGCGAAGTGGTAGTGACAGCGGTTTAAGCCACGAAATTAAAGCTGTAGCTGAAGGAAGAGCTCAGCATTGATGTCGACTAGGGGAAAACGCAACAGTAAGTAAAGTAAGTCAGTAAGTCAGTATATTAACTCCATGACCGCCACGTCATACGCGCAGAAAAATTGCCTTTTGCTGCTTATGACGACAGCGTGCAACCTAACTCCAAATCCCAATTGATGAGAGGGTCAAGAGTTGAAGCCATGGCCTCCGATATCGGGCATACCTGGTAGGGTTTTCTTACGCTTGGTGAACCCTGTCGTGTCGCCTAAAACTTAACCGAACTTAAGGCGATATGTATGAGCTTTATGAACGCGCCCCACAAATGGACATCGCCGCGGTGCTGAACCGTCCTTTCCGCATAGACCAATCTGTGCAGCGCGCTGGACTCAGAGGGGCCCTGGTTCTGAAATAGTGGTCGGAAAAAAACTACGGCGCGCCCTATTTGAACTTCGTGCCAACTAACTGAAAACTGTTCGAAAACTTGAGAATTGATGCGATTCGTCTAGAATAATTTTGATCATGCACTATATGATTCCTTCACCGAATCGAATACAAGAATATTTGGTTCGCTACTCGAAAATTTGGAATATTCCACACACCTACGGCCAAGCATCCAGCATCACCAAGACGACAAAAGGTTTATTGCAGCCCCTGCTTCCCATCGCATCGATTAGAATTTTTCGTAGGATGATCAAAGATGTATGTATATATTCCATGAATAGCCCGCTTGAAGTTGGCATGGAGCTTAGTGCGTCAGCTGCAACGACCTTTCTAGCATCTTCCTTTTCTATTCAACGAGTGTGCCATTAGGCACGGACATAGGGTTGGGGATGAAGAAAAACCTGTCCGTAGAGAGTCTGCACTACTTTCTTCCCAAATCGACATTTTTTCGCGGCTTCAACGCAACTTATCCGTGCAATTTGTTCACGTCGCCTGCCTGCTTCCAGAGAACCATAAGCTTTCGTAGAAGGGTCAGGGTTCGGGCTAGTGGGTAACCAACAATCGTTTAGTGGAAGTTTAGCTCTCGTGTCCCTTCCTTGTCGTGCGCTATGGGACCTCATAAGCTTTCACTCTGGGCTGTGGAAGTCTACAACTGGCGTTCTAACCTTGGTTTGTCATTACGTAGTATCGTTTACTGCATTTTCAATCGCACAGTGAGCGAACTGTCACACAGCATCTCTCAAGTAGAAACAGTCACAGACAGACGCAGTCACGGTGCACCTTCCACGGTGACTGCAGTGACCTTGTACTACGTGCGTCGCTGAACACAAAACCAAGCGAAAAACCACAGGGAGGGGGGGGGGGGGGGGGGTTGTACAATAGATTCTGGATGCATACTGGCTCTAATTCTGATGCAGGCATACTCATCGTATGTTAGTGTAAAGACATAGAGAGAGAGAGAGAGGGGGGGGGGGGACATATCGCCGTGCACGCGGTCCTAACCTCGCTGTACGCTGCCTGATAGGGGTGTCTCCTCCTCCAGTACAAAATTGCGCACGGCGGCGAGCGCGATGGTGGCCGCATCGAGGCGCGGGCACATAATACAGCGTCCACTGTTCGCTGCATTCGCGGCGAATTAGCGGGGAAAGCCATAAACGAAGGCAGGTCGCCACCACCGCGTGTGGGTGCCCGCATCTCGTCGCTATACTGCAACCCCCCCCCCCCCCCCTCCCACCCGCGTGCAATGGAGGCACATGATTTCCCGCGCGACGAGGAACGGCTCAGAGCCACGCCACCGCCATCTCTCCCGGAATGGGTGCCTCTGTCTCGTGTGCGGCGATTAATTGCAAACAGTGCGGCGGGAAGGGAAGGGGCCTGTGCGTGAGTGCGGGTGGTAGGGGGGAGAGAGTTACGAAGTTTGTCTCATCCAATGCACCGGGTAGGGGGGGAGGGGGGTGTAGAGTGGATGGTTCGCTGTACTATGGTGTATACGCGATGTCTGACGCGGACACGTCTTGCACTTTATGCTCGTCTTCTCATTTATTGCTTCTTCTTATTTTTCTTTGTCTCAGACCGTCTAACTCTTCCCCCTCTCTCTCTCTCTCTCTCTTGACGCGGTCCGTTCCCCTCCGAGAAACGCCCGCGGCACTTTGGTCCCTTTAGCATGGCGCGCTGGTGTGGGAAATTTTAGAGCCGAGATTCAGGCAGTAACCGATTCCGAGCCGGATCGCCGATATTATCGGACGCCGAGATGGCCCCCATCCACTACTGTTTCTATTTCTCCCCCTTCTCGCTTATCGAAGGGAAGGGGGGGGGGGGGGGGCGTAATGGGTCGGCGACCCGAGTTTCCTTGAGAAACACCGTTTTGGGGCGCCCCGTCTGTACGCTGCCGAGGCGGGGTCAGAAAGCCGCGAGGATGTGCAGGGCCGAGGAACACGGATAGTCAGGCTAGGGTGCGTAATTATACCGAGTGCAAAAGAAGAAGCGAGATGAGGGACAAAAATGGAAAGGGTTTTTTGGCGTGCGCAGATGCTGCTTCTGAGTCCGGCAGGCACTTGCTTCTTTTACGTCCTATTTTTATTTTTGAAGGATTATTACTCGTGACAGCGTGAGACAGGGAAATACGTAGTTGGACATCAGTCGCGGACCTAATAACCGCCGGCTACTGGGTGTAAACGACTTTCTCACGTCGGGCTTGCTCTTTTGCTTATGTCTTGCTGGTGCTGCGTGCGTGCGTGCTTGGAGTGAGTGCACATGTGTGCGTCATCAAGCGTAATACTACTACGGGTATGTGATTGCGCGCAAACCTGTAATACTTGTATTCTTTCTGGGACAAACGCAATGTGAGTGGGAAATTTCGAACAAGAAAAGAAAATTAAAAATAATAACTGAAAGTTAGAAATAATTACAAGAGGGGTTTTGGTATAACCTTTCGGGCGCTTTTATCAAAATTCGAGGTGACACCCAGCAACAGAGGGTTTAATCTCCTGATATATATATTTACTACCTTCTTAGTATAAAATAATTTTATATATAAAAAAAATATAATATTCGCAACTAAAATCGCAAGAAGAAAGACTATATCTTTCAAGAGCTTTAACGTTGTGTACACAAGGCATGTAGTTAGTGAAAAACAAAAACAAAAATTAACATGAAGAGTATTTCAGAGAGCTTGATACCACTTTTCGATTCGGTCACTCGGGTTCTTAGAAAAGCAACAAAGCGTTGCCGTGAATGACTGCACGTCCTCATGCGTTTGAGTGTTTGAAACAATCACGCTGATTCCTTCAGGGAAGTGTTTGTCCGTTACATGAATTATAATTAATTGAATATTATTTAAAAAGAAATGACTGTACTGTACCCGCCCTTCCACAATAGCCCAAGTTAATGTGATTTGCTCGTCATACTTGAAAGCAAAGCAAAAAAATCGCGTAAGACTAGCAGTGTTCCCCCTTGGCCTATCATTAGCTGGCGAAGCCACTCACAGCCTGTTTTGTACAGGACACCTGCCCGACATGGCGGCAAGGATCGCTTGTTACGCGTCCGCCTAGACCAACGGCTCGCAAAGACGGCTGCCTAAAAGCCGCTGGCGAAAACCGAGCTGGGATGCATTCTTACGAGCAGCAGCTTTCCTTCTACCCAAGCTTCTCTTCTCACGAGGGCGAAAATAGAGACCTCTCCCGAACGGTTGGCGAGTTCCTTGACACGATTCTATAACGCCTTCTCCACGCTGTTATATTCTCGGCGCTATACACCTCTCACCTTTACCTGCCGTTAAATGTTCAATGCAGTCATCTATCAGTCTACGTTGCGATTGGCGAGCGCATTCGTTGCAGTCGATGACCTCGGAGCAATTCTGCTCACGTGATAACTCTCTAAGGCAATGTCGCTTGTATATCACCTGTCTAGCAAACGAAAACAGCATTCAAAGCCAACGTGCCGCCGAAGAAGGCACACAGTCAGCAGCCAACGCCAGCGAAGGGAGCGAAAGTTCGTTAAGTTCGTTGCGCAAATCGACACCTGTTTTCAGGTTGGTCTTTTGGCTGCCTGCGTAACCGGAGATGCAGGTAGTCGTGCCGCAGGTCGTTGGCGCATGCGTTGCTTCGTTCACATGCAGCACAGGTGAGCCGCACAGTCGGCAGCACGTGCTAAGATTCGCTCGCTGCCAGGCCGTTGACAAACTCTCACTAAGTGTCGAGCGCGCGAACAAACCCGAAAGTAAAGAACCGCGCGTAAAAAGTCTTCAAGCAAACGCACCAGTAACGCAATTTGTCTGCAGCACCTGCGTCTTGATTTCGACTTGGATTCTACGACCACTGCTCGACACGCATTGAACTCTTCGACAGGCTCGTATAAATGCATTTTTTCACCTCGCTCAAGTTAAAAGCGTGCCGGAATTGTATAACGACTCGCGCGAGAAACGAAAAAAAGTAGACGCAAGAGAAAGACATCACGTTGAACAGCGCCACTTCACCTTAGGCACAAATACGGAATTGATTGGCTATTGAGCAAGCATACGCGGCAAAAAGGCGCGCAGCTCTTCAATGAGCGACGGCTGCCTGAAGTGCAGCCAACGCACTTTCCACTCCCGACTTTATTCTTTTACACTTTTTTTTTTCAGCCCAGAAAGGTTCCACCGCACTCAGAGCAGATCACCTGCTCGAAGTTAAGATGTAACCACTTCCTGCCGGCAAGGAGCCAGCTCTGCATTGGCCGCCTTTTTGACTTGAGTGCTGGCGCCACGCTAAACACTTAGTTGTCGGCGGGCTCGGCGCGAAGCCGAGGGCCTATTAGTTCGTTTGAGCAATGCGGTGGCATGCACTCGCTTTCAGTGTATGTGCGGAGTGAAAAAAAAATGCACACACAGAAAAAAAAGGCGAGGAAGCTGTGGCTTTCCCGCAGGAAGAAAAAAAAAAGCTAAACACATAATACCAATGCACAGAGCAAATGAGCAGTCCAATAGAATACGAATGATGTTGTAATCAAACAAAAGGCAGAGTTGAGAGAGATTTGTTCACTTCGAGTGGCTCACGACACGTATTCTCTCTCTGAAGTCCTTCATCATCTTGCCTCAGCTCAGTGTTGAAGAGAAAAAAAAAGAGAGAATATAAGCAGAACAGAAAGGCGAACTGAAATACTAGGCAGAAACTCTGAACAATGCTCCAACCGAGAGGGTGTGTCTGCGGCTGTCTCGGTCGGCTAAGCGTTACGCGCTTCTATTTACTTGTTGTCCTCGTGTTGCGCGTCTTCTTGTTCCCGACTAGGCGAGCACTCGTCTTCCGTTACGCCTGTTTTGTTGACGAGCTAGCGCCCGCTCACAAAGGCGAACCAATCGCACAATCGACCGCAGCCATCGGGTTGAAATGCAAATCTTAACTTTCTTTTTTTTTTTACTCACACCCTGGGTCTCTACCCAGCAGCTACCCGTTTTTTTCTTCGAACCCCGGGGTCTAGAATAGCCGGGGCATAGTGAAAGAGAAAAAAAAAAGGGGGGGGGGGGGGCAGGAGCTGTATGATTTGTGGTCATCGATGTTGCCTTTGAGAGCTACCTCCTTTCTTGATCGAAGCGGAGCTCCCCGTTTGAAACTTTTATTTTTTAGGGCAGTGAAAAAACAAGAACAAAGGCAGCTTTGTAGACTTCGGGTTGCGCTGCTTGCAGAGTGAATGTGGTTGTTTTTTGTTTTGCTTTCGTTTGATTCAAGATTTTTTTATTATTCCGCTTCTTGGCTGCGCTAATCTTTGTTTACAGCCATTCTGTACTCCATGTCCACAGCCGCTGGGAAACTCAACTATAGGGAACGAAAAAAAAGTAAAGTTTGCAAAACGGGACTATATGGTCCGTTCCACAGGCCCTCAAAGGCGAACCGGTACAAAATAAAGGCTCTGGAAGTAACTCACAACTCAAGGGGTAAAAAAATGCTGTGGGCTCACAAGAGCGATGCGCCTTGCCCGAAGCAAACAGCGCAAAACAAAAGCAACCAGGGATGGGGGTACGCGTATCCAGGGTTTGAAAAGCGAGAGAGTTTCAGGGTCCGGAAAGAAACAATGGAGTGTGTGCGTGCGAATGGGGTTTACGATTACGTAATCTGTGAGCACGCTTCGCTTTGTGTACATCCAAGATGTTGTTAGTGAAAGCGTCCGTACTCAAGTATTGTTTATCTCCGATTAGCGCGGGAACGAACAAAAACAAAAAAGACAACAACAAAAAACGGTCGGTCCTAAAGTTATCCCGCGGAAGACGTTAAGAATGAAGCGCTACAGGCAAAAACAAAGCGCGCGGAACCAGACCCACGATGACGACGGATATGCGCGGGAAAAAAATGGCACAAAAAAAGCGGGGCCGTTGGGGCGTTTAAGAAAAAAACAAAGGTAAGCATTGTTTACATCCCGGAGCATTCTTTTTTATTGTTCATTACACCCAGGAGGCAGGACAGCTACGCCAGGATAGAAACAAAGGAAGCCACGCTTTTTGTGCGACCATTTGGCCGAGAACGTGTCTCATTACACATGGCGGGTGTGCACAGATTGGTGAAAACCCACTGGGCCAGCGGCTGCAGCGTTGTGCTATACAAGTCGTGTACGAAACGGCAATAAAAAAAAAAACAAGCCACGCGAAGGCTTTTTTAACCGCCTCTCGAAACCGTTGTGGCTGCAACAAAAAAGAGGAGGCGGATAGAGACAATGATCGCCAAAATGAAAGGTGACCAACTCTGCCTGCGTCGCTTACGGCGTCGAGGGGTGTGCCAGTAAGGAGCGGTTGGAAGACTGGTTGTGCTTGGAGACAATGCTTCATTGCGTGTAACAACGCCTGTAGGGATGATTGTTAAAAATAAATAAATAAACGCTCTCGTGTTTGCAACGCTTGCAGCTAAGTGCAACGGCCGTCCAGATGCTTCTCTCATTTTCACATTACAACGAAATGCAGCGTTTCGGCATCGTCAGAAATTCATGTGTATGTTTTAAAAGAGATTATTTGTTTTTACCGCAACTAAATATTTGAAATAAAAGAAAAACTTACGTAGGCGAGTTTTCCGCAGAGAATAAAGTTTTGTCCGGATTGTTATCACAACTATGTCGAGACTGCAGTTGATGCCCGACGCTAGATGACCGATGCCTGATGCTCAATACCCGATGCTCGATGCCCGAGAACAGCGTTAATTATACAAACGTGAGTGACTTTAATCATACAGGAGTGAGCAGCAGCTCTTAAAATGAAAAAAAAAATGTGTAAACAGCGCATTCGACCAGTGCTGAGCTCTTGGACAGTGATGCTTCATGCAGTAGTAGAAAATTCCTTCAATTTAGTCCCAAGAATCTCTATTTCGGGACCCTTTCCCCTTCAGGAGCTTGAGATCTTCATCAGTTTGCGAAAACTACGAATTCGGTTCTTCAAAATTCCCTGAAACTCCATAAAAATTCTATTTACTCGAAATTTTGCCTCTCAGTTGCCTGAAGGGAAAATTCCCCGAATGAAACATCACTGCTGCCGGGATGGAGCTTGTATAGGCTATCGAAGAGCTTGGAATGAGACCAATAACTGCGAAATGAGAAAGGAAGGAGACGGGTGTAACGTCAAGAGTCTGTAAGGAAGCAGCATGCATTAGAGAGAGAAGATTCTATGAAAGGAATTTCATATAAAGCATCTCCTTAATACGCCTAATACTGGTGCTTTCTTGATTCTGGAGGCGAAGGGCTAATAAACAAATGTATCGACGCGGAAAACATAATCCCAAGAAGGAGCATGTTTTTTTGTTTTTTCACTGAGTGGGAAGACACTGACAACTTTAACGCTGATGAAAACAAGGTTAAACCAATATTCAGACATGTAAAATGATGAAATGGTTAAGGCTGCCTATTCCTCGACGACCACACTCCACCATATCTCCGGTAACTGCAGAAACTGCTCCGTATAACAACCTTTCCAAGGCCAGGCCGAGCTGCTTGAGCTAAACGTCACTCTCCATTACAGAGCATTACGAGAACTATGCGATGCTTCCTACCAGACAAAAGACGCAGACATTGGCGATCTCACACGGGCGCCATTGCGTTTCGCCTCCGTCGAAACGCTAAGGTGCCCGTGTGCTGTGCGATGTCAGTGCACGTTAAAGATCCCCAGGTGGTCGAAATCATTCCGGAGCCCTCCACTACGGCACCTCTTTCTTCCTTTCTTCTTTCACTCCCTCCTTTATCCCTTCCCTTACGGCGCGGTTCAGGTGTCCAACGATATATGAGACAGATACTGCGCCATTTCCTTCCCCCCAAAAAAACAATTATTATTATTACGAAATCGACGCCAAGCCGCGGCGGCATCGGTATAGTCCAACAAGGATAGGCGCAGGAGAAATAGCGTTGTTTGCAGCGTTGCCTGACTGGTTCGCCGGCATATTCAGACGCTGTTGTCAGAGTTTTTGATTTGATTCAATTTGATGATTTGATTCGAATTCCATTTAGTTCTGAAACTTTTTTTTTTGCATTTGAATTGCCCCGTACCCTTGCTGTCGCTGGGTTCATTCATACAGACAGGCGGATAGCAAGAATAGAATTGAATTGGACGAAAAGATTGTGACATAGCGGACTTATATCCGCTGCATGCCATCCATCCACTGCTTACGAGCGAGCTGAGAGTACAATGAGCGGTTAATTGCTGCCAGAAAACAGTGTGCCGAAAAATGCGGACTCGTTGTTCTCGATTTCTGCTTGAACACACGATGATATGTAAGTTCATTCATATTGAAGATCGCACATGCTTGGTAACATATATGAGCACCGATAAGTCAGAAAGGCGTAGCTTTGCTGGTTAAATATCAAGAGACAATGACTAGCTAGCTTTTATAGAGTGTTTTCTGCGAAGCAGTGTAACAAAGTGACAATCACTGACCCTTGCTCGCTTAACCTTCTGGTTTCGTCATAAACGCATAGTACAAGTGTCTTCATCGTAGATGTCATTCACTTTTTTTTCATTCTCTCCAAAATGTGCATGGACTCCTCTCCTATACCGCTTCACTTTCACGGGGGCCGTTTTCAAACGGCAGAGAGCGATTTTTTCCCTGGTTTCTCGTTTAGTTCTTTTCCATCCTCGTGAAAATATGCTGTTTGGCTCGCAAGAGGTTGCCACCATCGACAAACAAGCGCTAGTTTATCGTGAAGTTTTAAAACAAGCGCAGATTCCTCATACGCTGTCTCCGCAGGAGCAGTCCTCCGTAGCGCCACATATTGAATCAATTGAGGCGCCCTCTGTGGGTAGCGAAAATCACCAATACTGCGCATTTTCTCAAATCGTCCCCTTTTCACTCTTCGCTCGCTTGTTCGCGTTTCATTGGCATATGCTTCACAACCTCTGCGGTTGCTTTTGGCGTGTCAAGACGACAAGAATGAGCTCGCGGCAGGAATAGAAACACGAACAAATCTTAACTACGTAGAACATATGCTTTTGCGCCTTTATGCTTTCACCCACGTGGAGCAGTTGTCGTCACTCTTGCTGCGACGTGAAGGCTTCAGCCAGCCACGGATCGATAGCCGCGTTTACATGAATGCGACAGAAGTCGACTCCAGTCCACTTTTGGGGGGAAAGTGCAGATTTTGAGAAGGAAAGGCATGACTCGTCCGCTACTCTCTTCCTCGGACGTTTTTGCACTTTCCCTCAAAAAGGGGACTGGAGTCGACTTCTGTCGCATTCATGTAAACGCGGCTCATGTCACCCCACTAATTTGAGCACAAATTCATAAAAGATTCTAGTGCCCTTTAGCGTTTCAATTTGCGCCGACAATACGTGGATGCCCATCTAGGATTTGGCTTTGCTAGAAAGCAAACAAGTCATTGGACTGAGTTACACCAACATGCATTTGAGAAAAAAAAAATATGAGGGGCGCATTCATTTTTCCTTCTCACTGAGAACGCCCTCAGGCGGTGCTCGAGAGAAGGGATCCATTGGTTCGTTTCTAATCGACACGCCATGCACAATTCTGAACGACACTCATTGTTCTCACCCACGCCCAGAGACAACACCGCACGCCTGCCCATCGTGTTGTTTAGATGGTTTATTCTGTTCACACCGCGTTTTTTTTTTTTCCCCTTTCGACATACGGGCGCCTACCCACGAAATCGAAAACAAAAAGTTTGATTTTGTGTGTACGCCTATGCCATACGAACACCGAGGATCTCTCTTAGGTCTATGCCGTGGGTAAAGCATGCGCGGGCTTCCCATTCGCGCTTTTTTTTTATTAGACTCTTTCTGACCTTTATTTTTTTTTTTCGTCACGCACTCGCTCTATCTTTCGCTCGGCGTTTTGTGCCTGAAGTGGAACCGGGCACAGAAGGCGGAGGAAACCAAAATAAAACGAAAGGCGTTTTGGCGCTAAAAGGGTGCGGGTCTCCCTACGACTTTATTTTTTTTTCTTAATTTCTTGTTGTGAGTTGTATGTTTGAAGTCGCGCTTTTTGCACCCGCCTTTTCGCTTTGAGGTTTTTGCTTTGCCATCACTTTTTGAGGGGGAAAAGTGAACTGTGGGACCCAAAGAGTTGTACGGGTTTCCAGGGGTTGGCTCTGTGGACGAGGCATTCTATAGGTCTCTATTCTTTATTTTTTTTATTACTGGGGCGCGCTATTTTTTCTGTGCGCGACCGTGCCAACGGAGGGTCGTTGACGAAGAGAAAAAATACAGGGGGGAGTCCGACGGGGGTTTTGGTTGTCGCGGACTCTGGGATCTCCAGCACCCCCCCCCCCCCCCCCCCTCCCCCCCCAACCAGCACAACCCTTTGGATCCCGCTTCCGCTGAGGGTCAAAAGAAAGTGGAGTGCGGAACGATGAAGAAAATAAAAAGTAATATGTAAAGTAGTTGGAGGAAAAAAAGCTATGTGTGTTGAAAAAAAAAAAGAGCAAGTTGGGGGTGACTGGTGTATTAGGTCAGTGAACTCTGCGATTTTTGTCCGAGCTGCGTTCTTGTTGTACGCTCTGTTTGCTTTATGCGTGCGCACGTTCTCACAGGCACCACTGCTGGCTTGCATTTTTACTTGTTGGTTTAAGTTTTTTTGACCATTTTTTATTGGAATGTCTTCGTGTTATTAGAGAGTGTATGCATTTTCCGATACTACGCCGTGCAGTACCGGCAGCGCTTGGTTTTGCCGCCAAAGTCGTTCACCCTGCATTTAGCGGTTTTGACACCCGCTTCCTTTCTAGCGAAACTTTCGAAAGTTTCGGAGCAGAGCGCAGAGGTTTCGTCGGGAACAACCGGTGGCAACCGTGGTTTTCTCGCCGCGCTAGGTGAGAATTTTTCCTCTGGCGCCGTTATGCCGAAGGCTTTGTTATTCTTATGACAGGAGCGGAGTGAAGGGGTTAAGGGGTGGAGGTTGGGGGATACGGACACTGCGTGAAACGTCACCGTTTCTCGCCTTTGTGCGAGTGCGCGCGCGCAGTTGACGGAGAGGCCATCGTTGTGCTATAGCTGGAGTTCCGTTCGTTGTCACCGCATAGGTCGATCGAGGCTATAGTGCGGTTGATGGCGGTGGTACGGTGATTCTGATTTCTCGCGGGAAAAAGGTCGATCACCCCGACGGCCTTGCCTATGCAGGAACCGGCACCAGCACGACACCGCACGACAAGGATGTGTTTGAAGAGGGCTCCCTTCCCTATTAGAATCTTACTGATTCTCCGACACCCTGCCGCTACTCCCTCTTTGTGCTGTCATTTTTTTTTGTATTCCTCCTGAAGGCGATGAATGGTGTAAAGGTTCGCTTAAAGAGGTTATTTTGTGGGGAGAATGCTCTTAATTAGGTGATTTCAGTACCCGCTGTAGCCTGAGGGCATATCGCCCCCGGTTAGACAGTCTCTGTATTTTGAAGACAGAACGACTCAACATTTTCTTTATTTTTCTCCTCGGTGTTTGTGGAGCGAATAGTACTTTGTTGGTTATGACTTATACGTAGTGGGACACTGTATTCTTATCCATTTTAACTTTGGAACTCAGTTTGCGGTCGGCACGTGTGGATACCGGACAGCGCTCGTGTCTGCGCGCTGCGCACTGCTCTGGGAGGCGAGTCAGTATTGTGGACCTTCTATGAGCCATCGCAGATCTTCCTGCAGACACCTCTTCTACGTAACTGGGCTGTTCAAGAGTAGGAAATGTAGCTGAGCGACATCGAGGGCGGCATAGCTTAGGGATAACTGTTTGCCACCATACACGCGCATAGATAGTATGCACGGTAGAAACACAAAGAAAAAAAAAGGAGAAAAAATTTCGTGAAAGATTTCAGCAACGTTGTTTCGGTAAACATTGTTATCGTGTGAAAATGCTGTGTGCCCAAGGTTACTTAGTTTTTGTTTTGTCTATCGGCGCCTTGAAGTACGTAAATTCTGCAGCAGTTATTATTAAATTGTGCCCAATAGGCATTCTCTTTGCTTATTGTTTGCAGCATTTCTGAATATATCAACTTAAGCGGATGGGGGGATATAGAACGGTAGTCTTGTAGTCTTTTCAGCATAGGAGAGTATGACCTATAATATATCCTTAGTTCTTCACCCCACAAACTAGTACAGTGGCTCTAAAGCTAAACGCAACACAGCCTTAACTTTAAACCTTGCGTTTGGCGCACGCTGGTCTTAGTTGCTTGTGTGCCATTAAATACAACACACAGTTTTTAAGCAAACTTAAGTGCAGTGGCACAGGACCTTGTCGAATCAAACAGGTAAGATATGCTTACGTGTCAACATTTCAGTGCCACGTTTTGGTTTCGACAAGCTACACCCCTTGAATTTGCAATACCCCTGACGCGAGCACATTCAGATCATGGAATCTGATTACTTTCGGCATAGCGATTGCCTACTCTCTGTGAACAATCTAAATTAAAATCTCGCGCCCGGCGTCCAGCCTAAGTCGGTCGGTGGTGCATATACTCGCCAGAAACAAACTCATTGGGCGAGATTAGACAAAGCTATCAGCTAACAATTGTGTTCTGCATCTGAGTTTTTTCGTAGATGCGGCGCTTTCGCTTAGCGTGGAGAGATATGCTCGTAGCATTCGCGTGTGATGAAACCTCTGGACCTTTGGACGGACGGCACTGAAATTCAGAGAAAGATTGCACTAACCTCTTCAAAAGCAAGAACGCTATCTTACACACGCACTTGTATCTCCGGGAAGTGGCGTCAATGGGACGCTTTGCGTTCACGCAGTGAATCATTGCGCATATGTTGATATGAATTGCCTTCGGTTTTTTTTAGTCGAGAGTTTTAGCCATACCGTACGGGACACACGGCAAATAGGCAACTTCTATACCGTACGGCAAGCGTGGTTAGGTAAACCTGGCAACGGTAGCAACGGCAACGCGTTACCGCATTTGCCGTACGGCTGTCCGGCTACGCTAAAACTGTCTAATATTCTCACGTGATAATCATTGACTTACCCACTAGATATACGCGAAGGCACGGTTCTTCACGGTACACATGGCAAATAGGCAACTTCTATACCGTGCGGCAAGCGTGGTTAGGTAAACCTGGCAACGGTAGCAACGGCAACGCGTTACCGCATTTGCCGTACGGCTGTCCGGCTACGCTAAAACTGTCAAATATTCTCACGTGATAATCATTGACTTACCCACTAGATATACGCGAAGGCACGGTTCTTCACGGTACACATGGCAAATAGGCAACTTCTATACCGTGCGGCAAGCGTGGTTAGGTAAACCTGGCAACGGTAGTAACTGCAACGCGTTACCGCATTTGCCGTACGGCTGTCCGGCTACGCTAAAACTTTCTAATATTCTCACGTGATAATCATTGACTTACCCACTAGATATACGCGAAGGCACGGTTCTTCACGGTACACATGAAATATAGGCAACTTCTATACCGTGCGGCAAGCGTGGCTAGGTAAACCTGGCAACGGTAGCAACGGCAACGCGTTACCGCATTTGCCGTACGGCTGTCCGGCTACGCTAAAACTGTCTAATATTCTCACGTGATAATCATTGACTTACCCACTAGATATACGCGAAGGCACGGTTCTTCACGGTACACATGGCAAATAGGCAACTTCTATACCGTACGGCAAGCGTGGCTAGGTAAACCTGGCAACGGTAGTAACTGCAACGCGTTACCGCATTTGCCGTACGGCTGTCCGGCTACGCTAAAACTGTCTAATATTCTCACGTGATAATCATTGACTTACCCACTAGATATACGCGAAGGCACGGTTCTTCACGGTACACATGGAAAATGGGCAACTTCTATACCGTACGGCAAGCGTGGCTAGGTAAACCTGGCAACGGTAGCAACGGCAACGCGTTACCGCATTTGCCGTACGGCTGTCCGGCTACGCTAAAACTGTCTAATATTCTCACGTGATAATCATTGACTTACCCACTAGATATACGCGAAGGCACGGTTCTTCACGGTACACATGGCAAATAGGCAACTTCTATACCGTACGGCAAGCGTGGCTAGGTAAACCTGGCAACGGTAGCAACGGCAACGCGTTACCGCATTTGCCGTACGGCTGTCCGGCTACGCTAGAACTGTCTAATATTCTCACGTGATAATCATTGACTTACCCACTAGATATACGCGAAGGCACGGTTCTTCACGGTACACATGGCAAATAGGCAACTTCTATACCGTACGGCAAGCGTGGTTAGGTAAACCTGGCAACGGTAGCAACGGCAACGCGTTACCGCATTTTCCGTACGGCTGTCCGGCTACGCTAAGACTGCCTAATATTCTCACGTGATAAGCCTTGACTTACCCACTAGTTACATGCGAAGGCGCGGTTCTTCACTGCTGCAAGCATACGAGGTACTGTTAGATCTTGGAAGCACATACATACGCACCTAATTTCCTTCTTTCTTTTACTTAGCTAGTAACGAGGATATCAGAACAACGAAGCTCACTGTATTTCTTCACTGCATCACATGTGCATAGCATTTCTCATTTCTCTTTTGTCGAGGAGTGACGTTATACAGACCGCATTTAATCAGTCTCAGATTACGAGTTAAATTTGTACAACGCCGAATAGTGAAGCTATGGGCCAGATGAAGGGAAGCTGTGCATGACTATTCCGTAGCAGCGTCAAAATATGCTTGAAAACAGGTTTATTGTTTCTATTCCTATTCCCGCCTTGCAGCAAGAAACACTTTGACGGGGTGCCAAATGAGCACGTATAAGGGGTACAAACACTCAGCTGATGCATATGCGATGCATGCCGCGGCGAATGACGTCTCTCGGTTTATTCCACGTGTCTATAGATCACATGAGGTCAGTCTGCAAGCGTGCTGACTAATATTCGCGCACTCACTGTGAAATACGCGACGGTAGCAGAATGGCCTAATGGCAGTAAGGATATATTAATGGCAGTATAGAAGCCAACTCTGGCCTTCCCGTGCTTCCCCTTAACGGCGTTGTTTTTTTTTTTTTTTTTACGCGAGGCTGCCAGAGCGAAGTAAGGCATGTTGCTGGGCAAGTTGGTTAAGCATGTTTGAAACTTGGAAAAGAATCCACCTTGGCGCAAGTAAAACCACACCGGTTTTGACAATTCTTTTGAAGCTATTGTGTCCAGGATTTTAAGTGTTTTTAACCTCAAAGGTCGCGGTCTAGTTTTTACGCATGAAGTCCCAAGTGAGAAAAAACTGCAATTTTTAGATCTAAGCTTAGCGTTCCGGGAGGACCATTTATGCTGGGGTTACTATCCCCGTACTAGCAAGGAACTCCTGGCCTGCAATACGGCGCATTCAAAAATTGTGAAGCGCGCCATCGCCTCTCTCTGCATTGAGACTTCGCTTTCAAAGTCGTGTCCGCACCAAATGCACGATAGCTTAAAAAATCAGATTGGCCGCCTGTTGGCTGCTGGCTTCCCCTCGGTGGTGTTGACTGCCGTCGCTGAAACCCTCCTCCAAAAAACAAAACGCTGTACCAGGCCAAAGAATCCGGAAGAAAGGAGCCCTGCGGTAAAACCTGAAGTTATGCCTTATGTGCACAAAGTGTCACATAATCTGAAGAAGGTGGCTAAGAGACACGAAGTACCGCTAGTATTTTCAGCACCAAACAAGCTGAACAAACTTATACCCCTGATTTGTGGCACTGAGCGCCCTGGATGCAATATAAAACACCAGCGTGTCTTCACCCGTTGTATGGAAGGAGTGGTGTACGAGATACCCCTGACCTGTGGAAAGTCCTATATAGGTCAAACGGGGAGGTGCATCAACAAACGCCTTGGGGAACATTGCAAAAAGGTTGAAAACAATAAAGATAAATATGCCAACTTGGTCAACCATGTTAATATGTGCAAGTGCGAACCTCGACTGGAAAAGGCGAGGATTCTTGGCAGGAGCAAGATTAAACAGGCGAGGCTTTTATTGGAAGCGTTTCACATAAAGAAAAAGGCGGCTTTGTGTGTGAGTGACACGTCATTGAATTTGTATGCGGCGGAGTACAATTTTCTGTGCAAAAACTGATAATGCAGGGTGATAGATCATGGCTGTGATAGGCACATGGAGTGAAAAAAAGTGGGCGTATCCTGAGACTATTTATCTGTGTGGTTTTCTTGAGGAATAAACAGTTGGAAGTTGGCGCCTGTCCGTTGTCTCCTTGTCTTTACTTCGTGTGTGTGGTTTTACTTGCGCCAAGGTGGATTCTTTTCCAAGTTTCAAAGATGCCAGAGCGAGCAGGTGCATGCATGCATTCGCGATGCGCGGAGAGCATTTATCGCAGCAAACGTCCACACGCCGCGGAGAACCATTGTTCCAGGACGAAATCGCGATAGCGGCAAGCGCCGTTCGGCGGAAGCTGCCGCGGAGCGTTTTTGGAATCGAGCGGCCGCCGCACCTCAGGAGCCTCTGCCAACGGCGTCGCGACCTTTGAAACTCGGCGCCCAGGAGATAGCCACTCGTCGACCGAGACCCTTCCGGGGTAGTTACGTACAGCGCGGAGGAACCTCCACAACGAAAGAGTAGGGACAACCGTTTGGAGCGTAACTTTATAAAGGGTGGCACGCCACTGTGTCGTTCGTTCACCTCAACTTTCACGCTGATCACATGCAGGTTCGGTGGTGGTGTGGTGTCATGAGTCGTTGACAGCCGGAGCTGTCTTGATGAGCCGGGCGAACTAATTTGCGTCGCGCACGGGTCGGAGTGCCGCGATGTCTGCGCACGTGCTGCATGCAAATGAGGCAACGTCCACAGGCTGGAGAGCCAAAGGCAGTTCGCGCCTCGCTCTCGGCTCGCGCACTCTGGAAAGCCCTCGTGTCGCCGCTATCTCGCCTCGCCGCGGCGCGTCTGTGTCGTAGCGAGATTAAAATACTCCAGGCTCGCAACATTTCAAATAACCCCTTTAGTCCCCTATCTCTAGGACACGACGCCCAAGGAAAGAAACGGAAGGGCAAAAAAAAAAAAGAAGCAGTGTGACGGAGGAGGGCGCGAGTAGTAGGGGACTCCAAGCGGTCTACATAGCTTGTTACGCGCATTCTGTTGGTGTTAACGGGCTAACGGCGTTCCCAGGCTTTCACTTCGTGCCGAGTTTCCGCGAATATGTTGATAACCGCAGCAGGGAGCGAACACGAAAGAAAGCGGTTTAAAAAGCGGCGTGCAGATAAGAACGACGGCCTGAAAATGGATGTGCAGCCATATAGAGATTAAGAGGCAGTCGCCGCGAGGTCGATATGTGGAACGTATTCGTGCATGTATCGGCGCGGAAAGCTTGGTCGGCAGTGACCGAAGAAATGACTGAGCGAGTCACGCTTTGAACGTGAACAGTGGAAAGAATGAAAGAAAAAACAATAAATACGGTCAAGAGCTCTTTCTTACCCGTGAATGAAGCAGCGTAGAAAAAAAATGTTAAGATATGCAGAGTTGCAGCTGAGCGGAGGAACATCAACAAAGTGACGGCAGACAGAAATGCTAGTGGAAAACATGAACCCCCCTACAAAAATTTTTTTAGACAGTCGATAGACTGTGCATAGACTTCTGTCTATAAAGTCTATAGGCTCTCTATAGACAAACCCCGGAGAACAGTCTACAGGCAATAGAAATCCTATAGACTATAGATTTATATAGATCATAGAAAGACTATCTATACAGTCTACAAGCAATACAAATCCTATAGACTATAGATTTATATAGATTATAGATTATAGACTGTCTACAGATTTATGGCCGTACAGCTTTAGTCTATAGACAGTCTATAGACTATGAGTAGACAAAAAGTGATATCTATAGGAAGGCAACAGAGTCAATAAGAAGACTATAGACTGCCTATAGACCATTTTTATAAGGGCCAGTATACGAAATATAACGAATTCTGCACTACAACGAAGGTGAACCTATCACGTGACAGCAGTGCCTGCCGGTAACCTTGCATGTCTAATTTTAATAACCAGCAGCAAGAATGCGAGTCAGGTTGACAGGTACTCAGCTTAGTTTTTCGTTCGAAATGTATACCTGTATGACATGCGTTGGGAATAGCCATCTAAAAGCACTGGTGGTCGTGGAAGCTGTTTGTCACGCAGGAACTTGAGCAGGTATACTAATCTTGGCACTGAGCCTCCGAATGGGAGCACGACCTTCGAACCTGCAGAAATCACGCGCGTTTGCTATCAGCATGCGCATATAATAGGCGTATAAAGGGGGGGTAGGAAATTGCGACAGTTTTTGTTATACGATCCCACCCTTCAACCTTCCCTCGAGTTGGTAGTCCCAAGTCCGTCACTTCGTTTCCTGCTTTGTTTAAGCGCTTCTCGGCGTGCGCGCGTTCACACGCAGTGGCTGTTTGTGGACGCAATCCCGCCGGCCCCTCCTCCGTGACGGCGCCGCATATATTCTCCCTTCTCGTCGCTTGCGTGTTTGTCGTTGCCGCGCACTCCATGCTTCCGCCCCGGGCAACCCTTTCCCCGACCGGTGTCGTTTTGCGCCGTTTATCAGTGTAGCGTGGCGACAGCGGAGGCCGATAACGCGACGTCCGGAAAGGGCAGGCCGCTCGCGCCGATGCTCGAAATTTGCGGAAAGTGAGAGTCCCTCGTCCCGCCGACGACGAACGCTCCGCGCTTCCGGGAGCGCCGACTGTCGGTCGCCTCCCCAGGTACACTGCGCGGGCGCTGGACACGCTGCTCAACCTCATCTAAGGCCCGCGCCGCGGCCTTCGCCGCTTCGTCCATCGAGCCCAAGGCTCGACCAACGCCCGGTGTTTACAGCGGTGATCACCTGTGGAGGAGGACGAGGAAGAACAAGCGGTTTCGCAAACGTGAGTGACTCGTGTATGTATGTACGCTTTTCGCTGCGTTATTTGCACAGGAAAGTCAGAACGACTCGCGTAAGATGGATGACTGGTAAAGTTGGAGCACCATCTTGAAGATTCGCGGCATCAACATATACGAACACAGCCACGTGTTCTTTTGGCCTTTCTCTACACAGATGGAGGTGTCTATGTTCGCGCTGTGGATTTTCAATAATAATAATAATTGGTTTTGGGGGAAAGGAAATGGCGCAATATCTGTCTCATCTATCGTTGGACACCTGAACCGCGCCGTAAGGGAAGGGATAAAGGAGGGAGTGAAAGAAGAAAGGAAGAAGGAGGTGCCGTAGTGGAGGGCTCCGGAATAATTTCGACCACCTGGGGATCTTTAACGTGCACTGACATCGCACAGCACACGGGCGCCTTAGCGTTTTTCCTCCATAAAAACGCAGCCGCCGTGGTCGGGTTCGAACCCGGGAACTCCGGCTCAGTATGGATTTTCAAGAGCGACTCGCAGCTGAGTACGAGCACAGCACCGAGGCTCCTCGCGTAACAATGCCATGCACAGGTACAGTCTCGGTCAAAAGTCTTAAGGCCACAGCGTTCAGCTGCAGCGAAATGAATGTACCTAGAATACTCCGTGTAGCGGATTATTCAAAACACAAGTCAAGCAGGGAGCTTCTCTACCGCAAGAAGAAACCTTCTGCTAGCATTTCAAGGTCATTCGGTCTTTAATAGTCTGTAATTGCTTTCTTATGTGGCTGAAGCGAAAAGCCTTTGGCCTTAAGACTTCTGACCAAGACTGTACCTCTATTGTGCAGTCCGGGGGTCGTCCGTGTCGAAGCCATTGACCGCGTTGACATTTTAGGCCATATTACAAAGTCAATGAAGAACATTGTGTGATCGTCTCACACGTTTCCGTGTGCCCTTCATAAAGGTTTACTGAATGGCAGTGCAAAAGTCTGCAACGTTGTACGTATAAAACGAGCATCTTTAAGAAATAATAAATAAGAGGTAAAGTGAAAGCGGCACTGATTTATATGCCAGTCGTTTTCTACGCAAACCACTATTGCTTTTTTTTTTCTTTCCGGAACCGTGAAACAGACGGTCGATCTAAGTCCAACGTCATTAAAGTGCGACAGCAGTTCGATACCTGCATCTGGTAGATTTTTTGTTTTTATCGTTTCCTCGTTTGATTTACTGGCCCTATATCATTATTAAGGCTCATCTCTGTCCTTTCTGTCGTCTTTTTTTTTATTCTTGAAAGGACTCTGCAAGGGGCTCTAATACAGTTGGAGTATGCCCGATATGTTAAAGCACGTTGCTTCACGGATATCCTCCGGCAAGAATTTTTTTAATACGCTTTGTAGAAGCTGAGTTATCTGTTGTCAAAATTTGAATTTCAGCGTCTTCGCGCCTTTCCCTCTCTCCTCGCCACATTTTGCACGCTGAAAGCTCGGCGCTCCTCCGCCGGCCCCACCGCGGGAATTCCCCGGGGAAGCTTTCTTTCCCAGCCGCAGCAGTGGCCCATAGTGGTTTGAGCATCCGCCTCGTATGCGGGAGGTGCGGGGTTCGATCCCCAGTGCTGCCGGGTACCCACCGGTGATACAATGGGCAAGCTTTCCCCTGGTCTGGTGCTCGGCTTCATTAGGGTTGAAATGCTTGGGAAATGGGTCTTTGACCCCACCTTGAGAAATGAAAACTACCTTGTGCCATGGCGCTCTTTGGCCAGAGCTGCCCTTGCGCCATAAAAATTCATCATCATCATCATCATCATCATCAGCTTTCTTTCCCGCCGGAGCTACGCCGCTTATTGGCCGCGACCATGGTAGCTTCCTGACGTCTCAAAGAATCTAACCAATAGCCATCTCTTAACTGGCATACGCAGGAGGGTGCGAGCATGAAAAAGTCGCCGGAAAGGGCTCGCCAACATTCGCGCGTGACTGTGCGTTCTCTGCAGCGTGTAAAAGTGTATTGTTTGGCTCCGGTGCTCTTGACAACACAGTGCAGCGATTGAGCGAGTTGATGTGCTCTCCTCGGAAGGTGTTTCAGAGACGCTTTAAGTACAATGCATGCGTACTTCCTGCGCTTTGCCTTCACGCTGACCTTGCTAGAGTACAAGGAGTTGCTCGAAAACGTTTCAAAGGCTGGTTTGAGCTTAGAGGTTTTTTTCATTCTTTCTTATAACAGCAAATTCTTGTATACTTGACGCGTTTTTACTGGGCTTTAAAGAGCCAGGGAGCGGCTCTGAGGCGCAGTGTATATGGCGTGTTGCTCATCATTAATTTCAGGCACCATGGGGTCTTTTGGGTTGGGCTGAGCTGATACCTCTGCAGACACGAGAATGTGCGTATCGCTATCTCTTCCACCAAAATGCGGTCGCCACGGACGGACATCGAACACGGGGAATTTGTGCTCAGCGATAGACTATATAGTGCCACGGAGTCAGCGCAAAAGCGATCCGCAAATTGCTCGTACCAGTAAGGACTGCAATTATAATCCTCAGATACGTTGGAACAAAAGCTTAGCCAGCGCAGCTTACGATATTACGTATGGCGGCGCCGCTGGCAAAGAAGATGACCGAACTGGTCTATGTATGAGCGCTAGTGCTGCATCGGCGGTCGCGATGCTCGCGTCACAATTCAAAAGATAGAAAATAACTTTTGAGCTCTGCTTGGTCTTCCCCCACTCGTTTACGCATTTCTGGTCACATTTCCGCCTTCTCCTAAACAACTTTTTGGCCGCCGCGGTGGCTCAGTGGTTATGGTGCTCGGCTGCTGGCCCGAAAGACGCGGGTTATATCCCGGCCGCGGTGGTCGATTTCGATGGAGGCGAAATTCTAGAGGTTCGTGTACTGTGCGATGTTAGTGCACGTTAAAGAACCCCAGGTGGCCGAAATTTCCGGAGCCCTTCACTACGGCGTCCCGCATAGCCTGAGTCGCTTTGGGACGCTAAACACCCTTAAACCGAAAACCATAAATAGCTTTCTTTGACTTGCTGTCCATTCTCTTATAAAACCACTATGGAATTGCAAGTTAGTGTGTGAACTCGCCGTCTAATTTGCTGCCTGGAAATTGTTAAGCAAGCGGAATAATTTCTAGGAATATCGATACGTTTTATCTCCTATGCTGACAAAGCTTTCCACGCAGACAGAAATGATGACAAACTGAGGGTTTCATAATTTTTATCGCACCGCGCACTGCCCAGCTTTTTCATTTGATAAAGCGCACTGCTGCAGGATCTGGTAGACGCTTTCGAGTCGTAGTGGAGGCGCTGTGAGCATAAAGTCCGCGGTATTTGTATCTAGTGCGCAGCAGTAGCGAAACGCCATCACACTTTTACCGGAAGACTGGAATCGCTCTCTCTGTGCTTATCTCAATGAATTCCTTTAGTTTATTTCTCTGTGCTGCTCACGCGAAAAAAGGTTTAAAATAATGAGTACTCAGTTCTGTTCTCAACATAGACCAGCCCTTTTTCCCTAGCATCGACAGGCTTCAGCATTGTTTGCTTTCTGTGTCCTCTTTGTTCTTTTTTTAACGCGATAGTGTTAAGGAGCTCGTGTCGCAAACAATCCGGCGTCGCCGTCGACGCGTCGTTGACCGTGAGCAAAAAGTCCACGAAAAATCCCCGGAGTAGCAACCTATAGGAGGCAGGTGGGCCAAGTAGGTCACGTGACCATGCGACGTCATCACAGCCTGCCCACCGGATTGTGAGCAAACTGCCCAGCGTGGCAGGTGGCAGTTAAATGAATGACTGGTCGCTCGGGAAGAGCAACCTGAGTTGCACAAGCCCCAACAGATGGCAGCACGTGTCATCGCATGGCAGTGACGCATCGCTTAGCCGCTGAACCACTGCACCAGGAGTAGTATGAGGTCTCCCGGGGATCTATGAATATAAAGTAGATAATTACCAATTCGCATATATCGGCATTAATTCACTAAAGGTATCGCCTCATACCTTTAAGGCGGGGCTTAAGTGTCCCCTTGAATTTGTCTTTCCTGCATGGTCTAATTATTACTGCTGCGCTGTTGATTTCAACTGCTGCGTCTTGACCCGAAGTTTGAAATAACTAAACCGATGTCCAACATTGTTAATGAATGAATGAATGAATGAATGAATGAATGAATGAATGAATGAATGAATGAATGAGCCCAAAAGTACAGCAAATTTCCTGCCATGCCCGCGCCAGTCACCCTTACTGAACGCGGCGCGCACTTTTCTTACACGCAGCTGCTCGCAGCGTTAAAGCGCGGTTGTCACCGCTGTTCGCGCACATAGGGCCGTGTTCGGGGGGGGGGGGGGGGGGGGGGGGGGGTAGCCAAGATTTACGGCTCACGCAAAAACTTCCCCATTTCGAGAAAACGCCCGCAAATGCATGCGTGACTGCAGCGACTACTCCCTTACATGGACTTCTGTTCGCTGTTTGCGTTATTTTCTGTGCGTACGTGAGGAGTCAGGCTCACGTTTTTTTCGCCTCGCTAGGCGATGAAAGAACCAAACGCGCTAAAAAAAAAAAAAAGCTCACGCGGAAAACTGCTTCGAGTAAAGACTGCTGTTCTCACCTTTCTACGCAGGCCGCCTAGCGGTAAGGTGCGCAGTTATGTGGTGAAAAGCGTTTTCATCCGCAGTCAGCAGAAATCGTAGTTGGACACGAACTATACGGTGCCGTGCTTCTAAAGGCTTAAATGCGGTGGCTGGCATGCAAGTGCAGCACGTGCTCAGCGCCTGTGGGGTCTCTCTGTCTCTGTGTATATATATATATATATATATATATATATAATATTGCTCCAGCATCTTCTCGTTTTTTGCCTAACGGAGAAGCGGAAATCTTTTCACGAGGTTTTCCGAAAGTCGTGATTTACGAGGCCAATGCGAACGCTATATTTTCCTTCTCGGGAACAGAAGCGCGTACATTCGTGTTGAAAGCTAAAGTTTTCGCGAGGTGTGGATAAGAGGGAGAGGAGTAGCGGGCGTCCAAATGTGTCGTAAGCGCTCTTGGTTTGAGGCGTGTTAGCGAGACTGCCAGACAAACAGAAGTAAAAATGGAAACAGGAAAAATTAAGAACTTCCACAGCAAGTGCAGTTAATTTCCCTTGCTTTCAGCTCGTTTATTCTTGTCTCTTTATCGTTAGCACACACCCTTGAAAAAGCCGGAAACATTGGGATATGTATTTACAATTCATTGGCAGGCACTGTGAATTAGAATCACCTACTTTAGCACGGAAGCTCAGTGCATGATCGATTTTATTCAGTTCAATCTACAAAGCACTGTGCTTTGATCTTGCTCTCTTTCGATCTCAGGCCCCCAGTTTAACAATGATATTTTCTACCAGCACAAACACTAAGTTATAAAGCATGTGTAAAACAGATGAAAGAGAGAAATTAAGGTAACTAAAGACTCCGGTAGTAATGTGCAGGTAAACGCTGAACATATTTTTCAAGAGACTCGGAGGATAATAATAATAATAATAATAATAATAATAATAATAATAATAATAATAATAATAATAATAATAATAATAATAATAATAATAATAATAATAATAATAATTTTGGGAAATGAAATGGCGCAGTATCTGTCTCATATATCGTTGGACACCTGAACCGCGGTGCCGTAGTGGAGGGCTCCGGAATAATTTCGACCACCGTGCACGTTAAAGATCCCCGGGTGGTGGAAATTATTCCGGAGCCCTCCACTACGGCACCTCTTCTTCCTTTCTTCTTTCACTCCCTCCTTTATCCCTTCCCTTACGGCGCGGTTCAGGTGTCGGAGGATAACTCCATTTAAACTTTTCTTGGTGACAAAAATCGGCTCTATGCATCTTTCCCGCTAAGCTGATGTTTGTCCGGCACTATAAGCACTCATTTATTGCTGTCAAAATTGCATTTGTAATTTTTTTCCCCCGTTTGGTTTAAACTCCTGTCGTCTAGGCTGAAACGGGCTCCGTGCCCTAGGGTTTGAAGTGAATGGAGGTGAAGACTAGCCCAGGGAACGCTTTTTTGTCTTTTTTATATTATAAAGGCTCGTTTTTCGATTAAAGTATAGCGTTTTTGTCGTTAGAATGCGGTAATATACGGACACAGGCCGAGTTCAGTTTCTCCCCCGTTGTCCCTCTTAAGGCATTAAGAGAAAGCAGAGTGGACCAGGGCAGTTGAACAAAGCGCGGGTTGATGCGCATTCTGTAGCTGAAGTCTAGGGACGGGAACCTAACAGCATGGGCGAGCGATGCGTACAGACAGGTAGCCGCTTCGCAGCTGTCGGTCCCGTCCTTGCAATCGCACCTGAGGTGATTTTTTTTTTCAACGACTGCTTCTGCAGCATTTACTAATAACACATACGGGACAAGCAATTCCTATCGTCGAACCCGCAGCATATCTTCTCGTTGAACATGGTTTAGCTGGTCGGAACGAAAGAAAGCCGGTCGACCATGCCAAGCACACGTCCAGCACGAAAATGAGTAATCGTCCCCCGCCAAAGACCTGCCTATTTCAAGTTTTTTTTTTTTTGAAAGTCACTCCTTGGGCGCCCTGTTTTCACCTGTTTTGCGCGAGAAAATGTTGCTTGCAGTGACTTACGCGCGTCACTGTTTGCGGGCGCCAGTTACAGCGACCTTGAGCCAGTTACGACAAGTTGAGGTTTTCCTAGATCCATGATGCTCCTCGTGTTGCGGGTGTAGTTAACTTCGTAAGAAATTCCTACCGTATACCTGCTTAGTGGTACTTTACATATCCCAACAAGAATTTTTTTTCTTCTCTGTAGGGCACCTCATTCATCGCCAGCTCATCGTGAGAATTATGACTGAACTACATGGATGGATTCGCAGTGCGTTGAAATAAATATTATAATACAACACTACCTTTACGATAATAATAATAATTGGTTTTTGGGGGAAAGGAAATGGCGCAGTATCTGTCTCATATATCTTTGGACACCTGAACTGCGCCGTAAGGGAAGGAATAAAGGAGGGAGTGAAAGAAGAGAGGAACAAATAGGTCCGTAGTGGAGGGCTCCGGAATAATTTCGACCACCTGGGGAACGTGCACTGACATCGCACAGCACACGGGCGCCTTAGCGTTTTTCCTCCATAAAAACGCAGCCGCCGCGGTCGGGTTCGAGCCCGGGAACTCCGGATCAGTAGCCGAGCGCCCTAATCACTGAGCCACCGCGGCGGGTAACTACCTTTACGACGGCAGCAGATTTAGTGTCAACGACAATAACCTAACGCTTCTTGGCCACGTCAGACTATATTAGAAGGTTGACGCTAGACTGTGGGAAAAAAAATATAAACGAAACTGGAAACAAGGAGGGAAGTATACGAAGCACTCGCAGCGCGTGCATGTCGACCGGCGTAGGCGAGAGCGCCGCGCGATCTTTTTCTCTTGTTCCACGCGATGTTTGATCCTCGTCTCGAGAGCGCCGAAAATCACTTTCTGTCATGTCGGCGACGCGTGACTGGCGCATGTACGCGGAGGTGAGTAGGCGTTTATGCGAAGGTCACGTCCTGCACACTCCCCGAAGGACGGCTACTCCCCGCCGCCGCTTCCTGTCGCCGTCAAAGGCTGCACTGCAGCGCAACTCTTTGGCTTTCTTTTCGCCCACTCCTTATTATTTCCTTCACACATTCCAGCGCTGCTCTGCCTGCTGCTTGCTTGCTAACTTTTGGCGCTCCGCGGAGCGCGCCAAACTTCGCAAACGCGGAGGCCAAACTTACGCCCCTTCCTCCTTCCTTCCCTCCACTCCTCTTCCCTTCTTGTTCTCCCAATTTTTATTTTATTTTCACCACCTCCGTCGTGCGTACGGAAACTCGGGACGCTTTTCCACGAACTGGCTATCAAACTTGACGGATCGCGCATCAACGTCAACCGGGGAACGCTACGCTTCGTTCCTTCCCTTCAGCGGCGTATATTTTGAGCTTTTATACGTTTGCCCACGCCTGGTTCGTTTCCTCCTCCTCCTCCTCCTCCTCCTCCTCCTCCTCCTCCTCTCGGCATTTCGCGTCTAGATTCAATGTTAACTTTCTCGCATCTCTCCTTTCTTTACACCGCTGATGTAAAGCTCCGGCCAGGCAGGCCGCTCGCTCCGCTCTTTGTTATCGCGCTGACGTCTTTTTATCCTGTCTCTATTTATTTTTTTTATCCGAGTTTTTCGTTATTATTCCTAGCTCTCCGCCGTCTGTTCTTACGTCCCTCAAGATAGTGCTGAGGAGCTTCTTTGGATGGAGACGAACGCAGCTATAGGCGGCGTTCGTATAGTTTATTTTTTCACTCTTTTTTTTTGCGCGTGTTTTCACGAGTGTCGGCGAAGACGCTCCTTGGTCGCTGGCGCATCAAGCGGCTCAGTTTTTTTTTTCCTTTCCCCGCATACTCTCGCTTTTAACGCGCAAGGTCTGTCGCTGGCGGGGAGTGCACGGCGGTTAACCTTCAAACCGGGCCGGTCGGAAGCTTCGCACAAAGGCTTATGTAAAACTGCGCCTAGGGAAAAGGAAAGAAAAAAAGAAGACGCGGGTGGCGGACAGGTTAAGGACGCGGCGCAGTGCCTCGGCGCGGCAAGGTTGTTCGTCGGATGAGGAGGAAGAGAAAAAGCAGGGCGGATGGGTGTGGAGCGGACGAAAGGCGCGGGAAGTAATGGACAGCGGGATTCCGATTTTTAGGGCTTCCTTCTTCTTTTCTTCGCAAAGCCGCCACTGTGACGCGCCTTGCTCTGTTTCCTCTACGATGCTGTGAGGTTGAGGTTGAGGTGTTGAATGCTACAGGTGGGGTTAGCCTTGCTTTGTCTGCCGGCAATTGCTCCACCGCAGCGTCCCTTCGATATTAACAATGCCGCATCTACCCCGCTAAGCGCACAGTCTCTTATAATAGCACACATTCTCTCCCGCAGCCACCATCTATGCACACAATCAATCCACACAGTTCACATCACAGTCCACTCCAGAAGTCACCATCCATGCACATATTCAGTCACAGTAGAACATAGGCCATTGTAGTGCCACACTCCATACACACATTCACTCACAGTAGGCCATAGTCCGGTCCTGCTGTCACCATTTAAAAACAAGATCGGTGTCCTGCAGAAATGTTAAAAGAAGGCGTGCAGCCTCCCTTCTGCATGTCTGGTTTCCACTCGGGTAGACAATGTCCTGCACTGTGCTGTGACGGGTTCCTGTCTTCTTGAAGGAAGCGAACATCACATGCCTTTCCGCGTTGTACTTTGGGCAGTACATAATATAATGTTCGATATCCCCGCACACATGCTACGATGCTGTGCGCGAGGGCGCAGAGTCGGCGGTCTTTTGCTTGTTTGTGTCGAAATGCATTCTAGGAATTGCGCGCTAGAATTTTGCGGCACCAATTTTGCGTCCGCACAGTCCAAGTACAAATTCGCCTGGATAACAACAAAGAACACCCATGTATCTGTAAGAACACCACGCACTTTATGCATGACCACGTAGTTGGGAGGATAGGAGTCCATACCCTACTTGAATTAGACACCACCGGTGTTGTACTTCCGCGTGCTTTTCGTTTACCTTGATTAATTTGTTTATTTATGTGGTTATTATTAGTATTATTGCTTTTTTGCCTCATAAATCTACAGGTGAACAATAATTTATACCTCCTGACTCTTAGCCGATCCCCCAATGTGGGTATGTGCCATCTTTTGTAAGGCCAACAACAACAAGCCGTACAAAATGCAGTTTCCCAGGACAGAATATATGAGAGACTATATGTTAGCTGCCGTAAGAAGATGAAGAGCAAAGGAAAGGCTTAGTAATCCATAACCAATCGCAAGGGTGCGAATGCATTTCTATAACAGCCTCACCTTGAGTTAATCGAGGCTGTATCTGCATTGTGTTTTCTAGTTTTGGTCACGAGAGTCTCCTGAAAAGGCGACGAATGCGAAGGTATCAGACAGTGCGAACTGCTGTTCCCAAGAGGCATTCTTAATAAGGTTTGCAACAACCAAAAAGATAAGACCAACTGCAGGTTGAATCAGCTTAAGAAACCTGGAATATTTAATGGGAATGAGATGTATCAGGTAGCTCTTCCCGCAAAACTCCCCGGCGAGAACCTGTGATTGTTACGTCACAATCTCGTGCTTCTTCATCAAGGGTGGCTTCAATGATGCGAGATGTGAAACAAGTGCGGGACTCGACTGCTTAGATAAACTGCTTAGCTCTTTGGGCTCTATACTTTTGACAAAGGCTGCACGTGCGGTCCTCCGTCGATTTGCAATTCATTAGAAAGTGTGCCTTCCGCGATTCAATTGTCTTTGGGAGATTAAACACACCTCCCCCCCTCCCCCCTCCTCTTCCTGGAAGTTATGCGCAGCTACCAGATTTCGAGACAGGATCCAACATCGACAGGAGGACAGAACTGCGCAAGCATTGTTGTCTTCCTGCACATAATGACGAAAAGTGTATGTTGTAAGAGGACACCAGTGACCAAGGCCGCCAGTTACGCGTTACACAACTCTAACATCGGCGCCGTCTTTAAGTGAGCACGAAAGCAGGAAGAATATTTACAGCAAAGAAACGGTTCGTTCCATTTTGTGCGACGGTGACGGGAACGACGCAAATATGCAAAAGCGAAAACACGCGAACCTGCTGAAAAGAAAACAGCACACAAGAGTGCACTGCTGCTGAGAACAGACCCTTCTCTTCTCTCGTCTCGACTCAAGGTCACTGGCACACCCAGTCAGCGCTGGAAACCTCTCGGCTTCGCTCTTCACGGAGACGGCGCGGGTTCAACCCAAAACGGTCCCTCCTGCCACCGCACCCATATTCCCAGGTGTATTCTTTACTCCTTGCATGTCTTAATGCGAGGCTGCCTAAGGGAGCAATAGACAACACCCTTCTAGACCTCATCTTTTCCTTTTTGCATGCTAGAACGTGTGCTTTGTGTGCGTGTCAAAAAAGCACCATCCGCGCGATACGCACATGATAGAGAAAGCCTATTTACGACCCTGGTCTTTCTGTCCCAAACTATCGCATCAAATAGCGCTTTCCTCGGTTTTTGTTTAGTATAAACAACAGCGCCGTAAAAGTAACGGATAGTGGCTGAATACGGCAGCAAATAATACAAGCCCTTCTTCCCGCTAGCGACAGGAGCTATCAGCCATAAAACGATCGCGTTCTCGCCAAGGCTGAAACCTTCGCACGCGCCTCTCGAATGAGCGACTATCTCTGCACAGTCCGCGGTGCAAAGGCGTCACAAGACGGCAAATACTTGGACGCGATAGGGAGACGGGCTCACACTGGAGCTGCTCCTATCCGCTAGCGGTTTTTTTTTCTGTTTGTTTGTTAAAGAGTTAAACACAATGGAGGTCTTTGGCGCTGATTAGCTTCAGAAACGCGACTTATATGCCCGGTTTCCGTGAACAGACTGAAGGCGAATTCACACAGGTGAGTCACAGAGGTCGCGCGACAGGATTAAGTCAAGTTTGTTACGCTCCCTCTCCGCTTTCGTAGTGCTCCGGAAGCCGTAACTAATTGACCGAAATCGGTCGAGAGACGTTTGCGACTCGCCAGTGTGAATCCGCCTTAACACCTCATTCTGTCAGCTGTGTAGGCTAATGGAAGACCGACGCACCGAGGACGCCTTGAGCAATATGGTAATGCCTCGTGTGCACACTCAGAGTAACGGTTCTTATGGAAATACTTTAAAAGAAAAGTATGCAGTACTTGTACCCTGTCAGTACTCACTTACATGTATACGGGGCAGAAGCCTGGAGGATAACGAAAAAGGTTCGAAACTAACTGACAGGAAAGTGGGCTGCGGAAAAGAAAGTGGGTTTAACACCGTTGAAGGACTGGAATTAAACCACATGAAACTCGAGTTAATTATATTTTGACCGAAAATTAAGATGAAAAAATGAACTTGCACGGGACGTGAAATGCGGCGGAAAGACAGCCGGTGCTGCGTTTGGGCACTAGAGAGAATTTCAGCTGAGGGTAAACATAGCGGGGGCGGCAGAGGGTCTGGTCAGAAGATGCGATTAGGGATGGTCAAATGTTTAGGAGAGTTCCCCATTATTCCTTTTTAAGCCTTATTATGATAGTAGGGAGTTTGGTAAAATGGAGAGTGACACAGCTGGCGATGGGCGGGGATACTTGGAGAGCTTTTGAAGAGGCCTTTATCCGACAATGGACGCGACTGCGCCTTGTGGTGGTAATATGGTTGATAGCGCATGGCTTTAATTCGTGGTAACTGAAGACTTCGCGTTCGAGTTCATCACACTATGTAAGACACGAAGAGGAGGAATTCAACGAAGGGAAAGGAAGGCCTGTATACTTCAGTATAGGCGTTTTGAAAAACCCCGTGTTCGCGATGTTTGTCCTGCATGGTGGGTATAGCTCAGAGAGGGAGCTGGAGACAATTAGACATCCTTTAATGAGCACCGCAGAGGTTAGCGTGGAGGGTACTTAAAGTGCGCCTAGTATTGTTAGTGAAAAAGAGCGTTTTGCTGTAACTTAAAACTTATTGCAAATGCGACCACTACATGGTGGTGCAAGTTTGCACCACCATGTAGTGGAGGCATTACAATGCGGGGGTCGCTTGATATCTTCATATCCCACGAAGAAGGTTGTTGGAACAAAAGAAAACAAATAAAAAGAAATTGATGGAAATAAATAAACAAACAAAAAAAGGAAGGAAGGAAGGAAGGAAGGAAATGAAGAAAGGAAGAAAGGAAAAAGAAAGAAAGAAAAAGGAAAGAAAGAAAGAAAGAAGGAAGTAAGAAAGGAAAGAAGGAAAGAAGGAACGAAGGAAGGATAAGGAAGGAAGGAAGGAAGGAAGGAAAAAGAAAGAAAGAAAGAAAGAAAGAAAGAAAGAAAGAAAAAGGAAAGAAAGAAATAAAGAAAGAAGAAAGAAGGAAGGAAGGAAGGAAGGAAGGAAGGAAGGAAAAAGAAAGAAAGGAAGAAAAAGGAAAGAAAGAAATAAAGAAAGAAGAAAGAAGGAAGGAAGGAAGGAAGGAAGGAAGGAAGGAAGGAAGGAAGGAAGGAAGGAAATGAAGAAATGAAGAAAGGAAGAAAGGAAAAAGAAAGATAGAAAGAAAGAAAGAGAAAGGAAAGAAAGAAATAAAGAAAGAAGAAAGAAGGAAGTAAGGAAGGAAGGAAGGAAGGAAGGATAAGGAAGGAAGGAAGGATAAGGAAGGAAGGAAGGAAGGAAGGAAACAAAGAAAGAAAGAAAGAAATAAAGAAAGAAGGAAGGAAGGAAGGAAGGAAGGAAGGAAGGAAGGAAGGAAGAGAAAAAGAAAGAAAGAAAGAAAGAAAGAAAGAAAGAAAGAAAGAAAGAAAGGGAAGGAAGGAAATGGTCCGCATCGCAATGCGGCTCTGAGCCAGCAACAAAATGTCGGCGGTGAGCGACGCCTTTTGGCTCGCTGCTGCGGCTCGCTAATTGCGCCTCTTTCCGAATTAAGGCGCTGTCGTCCTCATCATCGCAGCGTGCGTGGGACACGACTGGCTCGGCAAAAACGGAGCCCAGCTGCTCGCGCCTCTGTCTTCATGAGCGAGAAAGGCCGCACCCTTGAGGCCTTGTTTACAGAAGAGCGAGACGAGCCTTACGCAGCTAGAGGGCAAAGAATAACAAAAAAAGTACATAGTGTAGCGGTCGCCTTCTTGCGGAAGCGCGGAAGGGCTGCCCCATCCGTGAGAGAAATTCCGAGCCCCATCTTCTCAGTCCGAGGTTGGCCTGATTGCAAACAGGAAACAGCGGGTGGGCAACAAAGCACGCGGACACCATCGCGTTTGTCCCGAAACCGGAAGGAGCAGACCGCGCATGCTCGGTACAGGCAAGGACGTGCGCGCATTCATAATTTTATTAACCCCTGTCTTGATTGCGCGCGCTCTTGCTGAAGAAAAAACCCGTGCGAAGGAAACGCGTCAAAGGTATACATGGAGAGAGAGAGAGGAGAGAGAGAGAGCCTTATTTTGCGTCCCAGGGTGGGTTGAGGCTGCACTGAGGCTTCAAATTAAAGCGGCGCTGTTCCCATACTGCGTTGCGCTCGTAAAAACTGGGCTGCCAGAATAAGTCCCAACTACCAGGGAAGTCGTCCGCTCTCGGCCTCCATCATTCCATTACCGCAACGTGCAAGGCCACGTAGTCGGCGGGGGCAACACGTTGTAGCCCGCTGAGAAGCCGCGTTTTGCGAATCTTGAAGGAACACCGACAGGAGTGGGAAGAAGAGGGTAACAGGGCCGGCAACCCGGTTTGAAAAAGGAAGGAGGGGGGAGGTGAAAGGGAAGCGGGGTACGGCAGGAACTCAGATCCGTCATAAATTTCGAGCCTGCTAATATCGCGCGCGCTCTCTCCAAGGTCGTCTCACAGCCTGGTGTGGCCCGCGGTCGCGGCCCATTTCTCAAAGCGAGGAGAGCTGCTGCTGTTGCTTCTGCTGCGCTTTGGCGCAGAGGCTCTTTGGCCTCCTCCGTTTTCTGGCGACCTCTATGATTTTGTTTCTTCTCTCGAGTTTACAGGGGGAGCCGTCAGTGCAGTGAACTCGGGTTCCCGCGAGGCGTGGTTTTGTGGATACACGAACCGCTTCCGTTTCCCGGGACGCGTGAGTCGTTAATCAGCGGCCTCGTTGAACGAGCGCCTTGCGCGGTGTCCCGATATATTCGCCCAGTGGGTCCTCCGCTTTCACTTTGCCAGACGAGATGAGAAATTCAGGCCGGAGACGGCACCCTATATAGTGTTGCTGCTTCCAATTTCATGGCTCTAGCAAAATATGAACAAGTGGCTGATCACGTATAGAACGCTGTCTTGCTGGAACTGCAGAAAGAGTCCTCAGTGGTAAGCCCAGTGGTTCAAAACATACAGGTTGTTCACTGAACAGTACACCTAACAAGTACAGTCGTAAGCGATACGACAGGGAACAAAATTTAATAATTAATTTATTGATTACTCCGTAATTATGTGAGAAGCACAGTTCGTTATGTTTCTGAATAGTTTTCCTCTCGACGTATAATACCCAAATATCATTCTCAAGTTTACTGGAGAACTAATCAGAAAATTTGCAGTTTTGTGCAAAAAGGTTGTTTCCTTTTATATTGCTCGCGATTGTACATGCCCGCCAGTACTTGGAATGGGTATGGCGTGGTCTGCTTGTCCAGTAGAGTGTCACACGAGATACCAAGGGAGGCAAACAGTAATCTAAAAAAGACGATTAAGATCGAGTAGAGATGGAATAACGAATATAAAGTCTGCCAGAACGACGCTAGTGTAGCTGGCGAAAAACAGGAGAAACTGGAGGCCGATCGAGAGATGATTCCGAACTGAAATGGAGCACATGATGACGCAGTCTATCGCATGACCCGTATCATGATGAAAAAGATGGGGAGAGCTGCTTTTATGGAAAACTAGAAGCGCTCATCTCGAACTGGTGGCTTCCTCCTATCGCCTGTGGCTGCGGAAAGGGCGCAGTTACTTTTATTTCCTTATCTTTCGCCCACCCTAACGAATGTCGCCTGTGCGACGTTTAGGGGCGACGGTTAGGAGCAACGCAAGCGCTCGCTCACACATGGTCACATCATAGTTAACTGGACGTCACGCCAAAGACTCCTGACCATTAACGAAGGACAAGCAGAACTATCCTGTGCCTGCTGTTCCGACAGCCTTACCGGCCGCCGTGTTAGCGATTGTCTCGCTGGCTGTCGTGATTGGTCAGTGCACGAGGGCCGGACAGTGACGAGCTAGGCTCGCACCAACCAAGAGTTTCGCGGACTTGCCCCCTGATTCGGGGCGCTCTCTTGTGGCTCACGCCTATGGCTAGTTTCCAGGACAGGGCTGTAACTGGCTGAGTAAAGCCCTCAGGCAAGCAGAAACCAGTTCGTGTGGAAAGTTCATAACCTTCACACAGTTTACCGGCCAGAGGCGAGCTGCCTTATCATGATCCAAAACAAAGCAGCAGAGGTGCGATCGTGTATGTATGTGTTTATTTAGAAAAATAATAATAAAAATGGAAGTTAAAAGATTTTTGCTAACCCCGGCATCTGCCATCACTGTGGTGGCGGAACCTGAGCTGGGGCAGCGGAAATAAAGGATAGCAGGTAGTATGAAGGAGTGAAATGAAAGAGGTGGAGGGGACAGCAAGAAAGGACTTATGGAGTGGTCATATAACGCGATCACCGTTTGCTGGTGCCAGTTTGAGGCCACGAACCGTACCGCATGCAGATGCAGATGACTTTATTCAGGAAAGAGCGCAAACAGTCTTTCGCATTGCAAAGTGCCTTGTCGATGTAAGAGAGGTCACATGGTTAACTCAGACCGTCCAAGGACCCTTGACGTGACATTGATATATTGCTATATCGCAGAGAGACCTGAGAGAAGACATGCCTTGACATGCCGCTGCTAGAGCTGTACAGGGGGCTTGTATCGCACCGAGCATGCTTTACCTGGAGCATCCTGTGTGCGACGGGTCACTGGAAATAAATCGCTTTCCTATGCACTATCCTCAATTGTTGTCCACATAATACATTGCATATATCGGTGGTGTAAGGTTTGCAGATCTCAAAAGATTGCTTCTTTAGGTAAGGTAAGGTATAGGTAAGGTAAAATAAATTTGTTAAGGCTAGATAAGGTCAGCCTAGGTTAGGTTTGGTTAGATTAGTTTAGGTTAGCAGGAGGAGGAGGAGGAGGGAACTTTAATGGAACAGGAAGGTCTAGTTTAGGTTAGGTTACGCTAGGCTATTTGAGGGTAGTGTAGGGTAGGGAGGGCAGGGGAGGTAGGTTAAGTCAGGTCAGGTTATAACTTATAAGGAAACTGATGGCGTGGGAAATGTCTAGGACTGCGAGCCCTGAACTGCACAGTCTAGGAAGATATGTAAGTAGCGAAAGCAGGAAAGGAGAAAGAAGTGCCACTGAGTAATGTGCCATGTCACTAAGGCAACATCAACAACAACAACCTCGTATACAGTCTAGGACGTGCGCCTGATACAGCGATTCTCTTGCATTCGCACCCTGGTGCGTAACTGCTTTGACACTTATTGGGGCACAGTCGCGAATGCCCCGAGAACAGAAGCTCGCAAAGCGCGAGTGGAAAGTCGGGCGACATGCTGTTGCACGGACGTCGCCTAAAGTATCCGCAAGCCGTAATTATAGAAGCTTTCGAAGCAGCAGGAGCTTGCATCCTGCCGATGCTCAGAGCAGCCTTACGTTTTAACGCATCGCTTCACTTCTGGGGAGCCACTCGCTGGCAGACACGCGTAGTGCAGCGTTTGTTCGCATAGTGCAGTGTTTGTAGTTGTGTTATGGGAGGCGTACTTCGGCACGAATTCTCAGGCCTCAGGTGGGCGTGTTTTAAAGTGGGCGTATTAGAAGAAAAAAAAATCAAGCGAGAGAGAAAATTAAGCGCGCTCCAGTCAGCTGCAGTGGCTATTCCTATATTTACTAACGGTGGTACTACGTGCTGCAGAAAGCTGACTTGCAAAAAGTGCGGAACCGAAAGAAAGATGAAAAAGTGCGCGCGCGCTCTGCGTCCGCCGCCTTTACGCTTGAATGGGGAAAGCGATCAGGCACAGCGGCTGCTGCTATACTTCTCTAATTATGCGGCGTGCTCCGCAGACCTAATTATCATATATTTAAATAAGAATACGGCGCTGTTGGCGGTCGGGTATTTTTCGTTTATTTTTATTTCTCGCTCGATTTTTCCTTTCAGTCAGGAGACATTAGCACAAGCGCGAGTGGTATGCGAGGAACACTGGCCCCGAGGGCGACAGAGGCAATTTCGCACCGGGAATTTCGCGGCTTGCTTTTGAGCAAAAAGTGTCGGGCGAAGTTTCGTGTGCAGCGTCTAAGCAGCGGCTCTTGTCGTGGCCTCCGTGTGTTCGGCACTTTCCAGATGCCCAGAATAGCGCATGCGCTTCGGTTTTCAGGGAGGAAGTAATAATCGCTTGTGCGCTACGAAGTACAGGGTGCGTCGGGGACAGGTGCCACTTCGCACTGCGACGGGACAACGAGCGAGATACGAAGTTGCCCCCGAGGTGCGTAAGCCTAAGTGGGGCTTGCCAGAAAAACGATGCCCGCTTAGTTTAAAATGTGCGCTTTCTCCACTGTACCACGCGGCAGGATTATGGGTCACGTAATGGCAGGCCGCTCAAGAAAGCTAGTTTGTATCAAACGCGGTGAAAAGAGCTTCACTGTTAATTTTTTCTTTTCCATTCTTGCTTTTGTGTTGGCGTACTGAAAACGGTTTTACCAGATCACCAGGTGGTCGAAATTATTCCGGAGCCCTCCACTACGGCACCTCTTTCTTCCTTTCTTCTTTCACTCCCTCCTTTATCCCTTTCCTTACGGCGCGGTTCAGGTGTCCAACGATATGTGAGACAGATACTGCGCCATTTCCTTTCCCCTCCCCCCCCGAAAAAAAACAATTATTATTATTTAGCGCGGAACGTAAGGGATATGAAACTGTTAGTACGCGTTAAAAATATGCATTGGACTGCTAGTCTTCCATGCGCGGATGCAGTAGTCAGGGGTGGGCGTTCGCTCGACAAAGTAAGGCGGTAGTTAACACCGCTTGTAGTGATTACGTACCTGTTGCTGGCAGAAGAAAAAAAATTGCAGATACAGTTAAGCTCCGGCTTAACGTTACGACGCGGTAGAGTTAATTGGTTAATGCTCATATATGCGGAATTGGTCATTTTCTACTTTACATTCATAAATCCCTGGGAGTCCTCATACCATTCCTGGCGCAGTGGTGCAGCGATCGCAGGTGCTGCCACCGGCGGTGCTTGTGCGACGCAGGCTGCTCTTCCCGAGCAATCTCTCGCTGGCTGTCAATCCTTAATTAAACTGCGACCTGCGGTCAGTTTAATCACAAGTCGGTGGGCAGGTTGTTGACACTGCAAGATCACGTGACTCAGGCAGCCTACCTGGGTTGCTTCTCCTGGGATTTTTCACTCACAACGCCGACGACGCTGACAGCGACGCCGGTTCTTCTGCAGAACGGGAATATGGCCGGAAAAGTTTGGTGGGATAATTTAAGCTTTGTCCTGCAGTGCACTTAGCCTGTCTGCAGTGTAAACTGCCGTGTAAAGATTTTCCTTTCTTAATACGGACTATTAATTAACCCAGTGGTCAATGAAAACGTTGTGTGTGAAGCATTGAAATCTCGTATTTTCCCACTGACACCTCGTGCGCTCCGATCACCGAACATTACGCAGGTAAAAAAAAAATGCCCTAGGCCAACAGGATACCGCGGTCATTCGTGACATGTCGTTAGCACAGGACGACGGCTCGCTACCGGACGTGCTGCAAGCGAGCTACGCGTCACAAGCGCGTAACACGGGCCCCATCGCTGCGTCTCTGCCGGCTCTTGGTTTGTGTGGGTTTGAGCGGGTCGGCCCTGTCACGAGGAGGAGCGCGGAAGAAGGAGGGGAGAGGAGGGAAGGCGAGGCACAAGATCGAGAACTCGTGATGGAAGCCCGTACGGAAAGCCTGAATGAGCGATCAAAATAAGGTCGACGCGGACAGACGCGCGCGTCGCGTCGCAGACGCTCGCGTGTGACAGCAGCTCGCATACATGTGTGAGTGCTGCTGCCTGCCGCGGCTGGCCACTCGTCATCCCATGCAGTCGTCGTCGTGTGACGCGGCGCAGGCCCATTAGTTTCCAGAGCTCTCTTCTTTTTGCAGTTCAATTGGGTCACGTCGTCTTCTCGTCGCGAGTCACTCCGGGAGCCGCTGTTGTTGCAGCTGTCACGACATGGCCGGCCGCTCGCCCTGCCGAAAGGTTTTTGTCAAACGCGAGGAGCGACGGACTTTAGTGAGTGTGTATCGGGCACGAAATGAATGGGCCGATGCGGAAACAGCGGGTTGTCGGGGGGGATTAGGATCTGGATTAGGTCTCCACCCATCGTTGGCCGTCTGCTTCGGTCATCGGTTCTGCCCTCTTCACTTGACTCGCTTGGAGCGGTTGTTTTTCACCGAAATAATGTCGAGAAAAGCCGACGCAAGCAAAGTTTTTTTGAAGGCCACGTAATATTGAAATAAATAGGCGGTGGTGGCTGTTTCTGACTTGTAAACCACGCTGAGAGTTAGAGTTTTTAAAAACTGTGGTTGCGGCCAACAGGGGTGAGGTACGCTCGTGACCAGGATGCGTAACACATAAGTTCGGCCATTCTTTTTGGTCACCACGCAGTGTTCTATCATTGGCATCTTTTTATCGCATCTGCACATGCTGTAAGGCTGGAGCTAAATGAAGTTTCATATCCACAGTATTTCTGTCTTGTTTTTCATACTACAGGATGAGTATGACATCCGTACTTTGTAAATCACTACAGCGGGAGCGCAGCGCCGCAGAAACCCCTATCGGAGAGCACGCGGGGACCGCGCCACTCCTGGTATTGTATTGACGTACTTTCGACTGGAGCTATGCATTGCAGGATCACAATAAAAGGAAGGACACAGTACAGATTAGACGCTGTACTGTTCCCACTAGCGGCGAGACTTTGGGCGATATTCCCTCGTTTGCCTGGGAGGGGGGAGCCAAATAAAAAGTGCCATCTTGCAGCTGATCTTGAGGAGTCATATAACCGGTAAGGAGCTTGTTCCTCGGTCTGATATCTGTAACGGCTGAAGAAAAGTACTATCAAGTGCTTTCCTGAAATTGCGTGTCAGCAAGCTTACAGCTCTTCAAGAAAGTCGATTCATGTTTTGTCCAGCTTTGGTACATTCCAGTTTGTAATGGGTCTCTGTCAAGCGGCCTCCCTGTATCTAGCATCACACTATCAATCAGTTTGATAGACCATAATAATGTGGCGTATCAATCAATCAATCAATCAATCAATCAATCAATCAGTCAGTCAGTCAGTCAGTCAGTCAGTCAGTCAGTCAGTCAGTCAGTCAGTCAGTCAGTCAGTCAGTCAGTCAACTTTAACATATCTATTAGTCTGTGTCATACGTTAGTCGGTGTAGTATGTTATTTTCGCAGTTTGACATTGTAACTAAAATTACGGAAGCTGATGCTGAAATCGAACCTCAGCTGGATGATTCTTTCGATCGAATGGATCTTCCAACATTGAAGCTCCTTTTTTTTTTTTTGGCTGCTTCGACAGCAAATGCTCAGAGGTGTACGCAAATCGATTTCGGATTCGCAAAAATAATTGAGCCGGCACCTTCACTTTTGCTGTACTTGATGTCTGCGTCCTCCTTAATTGCTTTAAATCGATTGCGAATTTCGAGGAACAGCATCTCCCCTCCCCAAAGCGAGATTCGCGCACCACGGAGTTCGTGGTATGCGCGACCAAATTAAGATCGCGGTTCTTTCTTTCTCACTCAGAATGACTTCGAGAAGAAATAATGCAGAGTCCGCCTTATTCTTCGCTCTTCGTTTTAAACAGGACCGAAATAATCCTGAGGTAATCGACATTACTGGCAACGAAAGCATAATTCCTCGCGGAGGCACTATTTTCATGGTCATTTTGTCTCCCTCGCACTCAATCTTCCTTGTACAACGCCGTTGTACTGAAGGAATCTTAGAGCTGAGTTTGCACAGGATCAAGAGCACGATCAGTCACAGGAATTAATGAAATTATCGAAATTAACTTCATTACCGTGTTCACTTATCATTTTCTTCAGTGCGCTGCAAAGGCTGGACTAATAAGTGTTTTTTTGGAATTAAGTTTCGTTCGGTGATTTGTAGCTTGCTTACAATCATAGCACAACATTACTCCCCAACTGTCTGCTAGTATTAAAATAATAATGAAATATGCTAACGAGAGAAAATTGTTAGCAATGTATTTATAATCTGCAGTTGAACTATATACTCAGCCTGGTGGGGGGTGGGGGGGATTTCTGAAATGCTCTAATTTAATAATTAATTTCTGTGATTCCTTTTCCCCTTTAGCGAACATCCATGCATAGTGTAATGCAATGCGTTGTTGGATATACATCTACTGCCTTTTCAGCGTTCAACAAGCACCGATAATTCCCTAGTGTTTTCACTGCTTCTTTTTTTTTTTTGTTGCTTGGAGTGCAGTTGCGAAAGAATTGCAACACGCAGCTCGAGTGTTCACTGCTGTCTCGGTCAATCTCCTTCGCGTAACACGCTTCCGCGGCTTCGCCTCTTTTTGGTCGTTGTCGAAACTTCGACCGGCGTGCTTTCTCGCCCATATTTGGACTTCAAGGACACCCTGCGCTCTCGATTAAGCCGACGGTAGCCGACTCGCGTAAGACAACGGGAGATATCCCGAGCCCACACCCCAAGTTCCTCTGACGTCTCACACACACATACACACAAGCCCGCAGGCGCGCTGATGAAAGCCGATAGCCGGAAGAAGCCCTAGGCGAGTACGCTTTATATAGAGAGGGTTCCTCGGATTAGAATCAGGGTTGAAAGAATAAAAGAGCCAAGTCTCGCGGGGACAGACCGCGGGCGCGACTGGCAGGGAAGACGGCAAACACAGGGGAAGACGGACAAGGCGGCGGAGAACCAGGGGAGAGGAGGAGGGCGTTCATAAAACGTGTATCATCTCACTCGAGAGAGAAAGGAGCGGAGAGAAGAAGCTCGAGATTCGGCGGCGCCGCGCAAAAGAACGGGCGGCGCGGCCGTGCGAGAAAACGGCTCTATTCTCAGATCCCTTTGCTGGCTTCGCACGAACGCCTCCCAAAAATACGGACTCCCAGGAAAGGAGAGGCCACGCCGGCGCCGTTGGCCAGGGGAGAGAGGGTGGAGGGGGGAGAGGAAGAGAGCGACTCTCCAAAGGGGTGGACTCGGACAGAAAAAGAAAAAGAAAGATGGAAAAGAAACGGGACCAAATGAGATGAGTGTCTCCGACGTCCTCCTCTTGTGGCTGCATTACGGACATCGAGAGACTCGGAGCAATCCCCCCCCCCGTGCCCTTCTCTGTGCGAGAGACACGCTTATGTGGTTTTCCAGCGCACTTCTTGTAAGTATTTATAAACGAGAGGAACCCGTGAGAACAGAGAGGGCGGCGAAACCGCGGAGGGACGACGTGGCGTTGCTGACGCGTCGCTGCGGTCTTCCGTGCCTTTTTGTCTTGCTTTTTATTTATTTAATTACTGCTCGTTGTTTCCGGCTCTCCCCGCGACGCCGCGCGCGCGGTTTATCTCGGCCGTGTCTCTCTCTCTCGTTTTCCACAATTTTCTCATTTGAGAGATCGTTCCCCCGACGTGGCTGACCCGGTCCGCAATTTGTCGCCGTCACGTCCGAGAGCGGAGATGGAGTGCCGTGTTTTCCGCCGTATGTGCCCCTGCATGCGCGGATATTTGTGAGGCTCATCCCTCGTTTACTTAATGCCTTACAGAGCTTCGTTGTTGTGCCACGATGAGTGGAGCAGTGAGGTTTGCAAGCGCTTCGGGTGTTCACCACCCGCTCAAGCTACTTTTCCCACGTGTAATCGGCGATGTATTGTTTCATGATCGCTTGAGAGTCGCATAGACAAGGTGGTCGTACGCAACTTGCAGCAACTGCGTAAGTCTATATTAGGGAGGAAGAAGGAGGGGGATGTGGTGTCGAGGCAGGCTTGAGACTGATCGGTTGATTGCAGCTTATTGGTAGTGGAGCAAAACTTGCCCTAACTACAGTTGAACCTCGTTATAACGAAGATGAAGGGGCCCGATGATTACTTCATTATAGCCGTATCTTCGTTATAGCCAGTGATGACCGAGCTTCCAAGGGGAATCGTCATTCCTTCGTTATATCCATTATTTCTTTATAAGCCATTTCGTTATAACGAGGTTAGACAGCACTATAATCCACTTCTGAAAAAGTTGAGTAGGAGACCGGCCTACTCCTTCACCCTAGTTACGCAATCCCTGAAAACTTGCACTTCCACTGTTCTGTTTTTCGTTAGAATGCACCTGAAAAGTGAGATGCCGAGTAACTGCTGACGAGTGGCATTGACGCTTTACACAACGTTTACGCTCTGGAACAACCGTCTAACCAGCGAACGTTCTGTCCAATGCTCAGCGTGGTCTAGAGAGCTGGCACCATCTGCGTAGAATTGTTTGCAGTATCAGTGCTTCTTATCCAGCTCTTGTTACTGTGCTTACCTTTGCTGCTAAAGGATAAAGTGTGTTTTGACGCCAACAATGGTCCCGTTGTCAAGAGAAGTTACAAAAGTTTAAATATTGTCAAAATCGCTGAATTTCCGGCACAACAATATTACATATGGCTACGGCTGTATCTGTTCGGGGTTGGTTGTGTAGATAACCCCTTAGATGTTAGGAGTAGACGTTATCCTCTCATGTGGCTGTCCTTTAACCGCTGCTCTTGTTTCGCGTTCGCTCACGCGGGAACGGACCGTCAGCGGGCCGGTTCTGGCCGCAACGATAAGAGAGTCGTGATAAGCCCTCAGTTCCGCGTTTCTCGCTTCTTTCGGCTTGCCAGTATTTTGACTTGCAGAAGTCGAGACAGTGTTGAAGGGCAGTCTTTATTGGTGACCAGTATGCGATTACTACCCAGTAATAATGAAGAGGAAAGTTTGCATTTATTATTATTTTTCCAACATAGTTGTCTAAATGCACGATTTCCTTACTTCATCTTCATGTCTGATGCAGAAGTAATAATAAATTTGGCGCTCCAGTGCAAATACTTGTTTCATTTTATATTGCCCCTAGTTGCACCACTAGATGTAACATTGAGAGACAGGAAGGGGAAGAGTGGGCAGGGAACAACGCGTGTTAGTGACATCCTAGTCGAAATCAAGAGGAAGAAATGGGCTTGTGCAGGGCACGTAATGCGAAGGCAAGATAAGCGATGGGCATTGAAGGTAACGGAGTGGATTCCAAGAGAAGGCAAGAGTAGCAGGGGGCGGCAGAAAGTTAGGTGGGCGGATGAGATTAGGAGGTTTGCAGGCATGCGGTGGCCGCAGCTGGCAAAGGACAGGGTTAATTGGAGAGGTAGGGCGCAGTCAGACTGATTGATGATGATGACCTGCACCACATGTCCAGAATTCGACGAGAACGTCTGAACGCGCCGTGACCCTCCACCTCTCAACAGTGATCAACATGCAAGCCAATCGCCCGAAATGTTTGATGGTGCGTGGGGTCGAGCATGGTCCATCAGCTGGTAGCATTACCAGGCGGCTGGATCGGAATCCAGCGCAACAATAATTTCTGTTTTTCCTTGAGCACGCATCCCGTAAGCTCTTGCACCCTTTAGCACGTATATTTGATTTACATCTATTCATTGAAGTTTGATTCCAATCCGACATCGGATCGCGCACTTCGAGGCACCCATTTGCGTATACTCGAGTTTAGCGACGGACAAGGAGTTCGGGTTGACGTTCGCTTTCCGATCTCGTCGCGAGCGGATGACGACGCCGCAGTTGATGGGCGTGCTTTGCAGAGACGCCAAAGAGAAACAAAAGGCACTTATGCGCGCCTATAGAGGGAAAGAGTGGGGGGGGGGGGGGGGGGGGAGGCGCCCCGCCGCGTTTTTCTTGTTCTGTCTGGATCTTGTCAGAGCGGGAAACCCGAAGCCCGGGCTTGCGCAGACTGTTTCCAGATGCGCGTGTGGCTCTGTCCCGGAACGCTCGCTTTTTCTTCCCCTTCTCCACCGTTGCGCGTACAAGGAGAGAGAAAGAGAGAGAGCCCTGGCGGTCAGCGCCGGCAGCCGTCATTTGTCACGTTTCCGGCACGACGCCCGAAATGCGCGCGCGACGCCGCGGCGGTACTGCATGGGCGCGCTCGTGAAATTCCAAGTCGCGGGCTGCTTGGTGCTGTCTGTAAACGCGGCTGTAGTCGGATACGATTCAAGAAAGAAGCGGATTTTCCCCGTCAAAGGACCCCTTTCCAGCCAATGGCGTGGGAAGATTTTCATTAATCTGCTAGCGTAACAATGCGGCGAGTCGGGGGCTGCCTGGTGCTATCTATACGCGACTATAGTCGGATACAACTCAAGAAAGAATCGGATTTTCCCAGTCAAAGGACCCAATTCCAGACAGTGACGTCGGCCGATTCTCTTGAGCCTGCTAGCGTGACAGTGCAGGGAGTGGCCGATGAAAGGGCGTAGCCCCCTTCTTCCATGGTCGGGAATAGCCCCCTCCCTGCATCAGCTGCGTTTACATGAATGCGACAGAAGTCGACTCCAGTCCCCGTTTTGAGGGAAAGTGCAGAGGCCAAGGAAGAGAGTACGGGACAAGTCAAGCCTTTCCCTATCAACACCTGCTCTTTCCCTCAAAAAGGTGACTGGAGTCGACTTCTGTCGCATTCATGTAACCGAGGCTATTGTCACGCCGCTCCCTGCATTGTCACGGTAGCAGGCTGATGAGAATCGGCCGACGCCATTGGCTAGAAGGCAGTCCTTTGAAGTGGAAAAGCAGTTTCATTCTTGAGTTGTATCCGACTATGGCTAGTACGCCTCTAGGAGCCTTTTTGCGCTCTTCAACTCATCCATTTTTTTTCTTCCGCAATACATTTTCTGACTTGTAAAAACGCTGCTTGTTGGGTAAGTTGATGCATGGTGCCAGGTAGAGAAACCAGCAGAACAGGATGCGTACACAAAAGGAGGAATTCACAAGGACGACGCTGACGTTACTTCAGTCACCTTTCATGCTGCTGATCGGCACTATGAAAGGTAGCTCAAGGCACATAAGAAATGCCAGAAAAGGTAGAGGTAACTACTAAAAGGGATTTGATAGATCGCTCATAGTAGATATCTAGGCACTATGAAAGGTGGCTCAAGTCACGCTCACTCGGGAATATTTTTCTCCGGCCATATACACTCACATGCACAGGGACGCCAACTCACACAGGTTAACTTCCATTCATACACATCCGCTCACTCTCATAAGGACTCACACTATCAGGGGCTCACTCCTGTGAGTGAGCCCACGCTTTCACGTAGTCTAGGTCGAGAACGTTTCGTCGCCTCTGACGAGATAACAGAATGGGCAAGAACCATGAGCAGCGATGCACGCGATGGTGGAATCAAGTACTAGAACTGGGCAATGAGAGAAACAGCGATGATGCACCGAACACGCAGCGGATAAGGGGAAATGGTTACATTGCTCCCTGAGCAAAACTTTACCTTTCTTATGCTTTAATCTGCTTCCGACTACTATGCACTGAAGGCAGAGGCGGATTTATTGATTTTTTTTATTTATTGCACCGTCAGTACCAAAGGCAATACGAGGGGAGTGGGTTACATAGGATAAAAAAATTAATGAATTGAATACAGGGAACGTTATTAGAACACAAATTTAACTTTCTCCTGAATATACTCCACTTCTCTCTCTCTCTCTCTCTTCTCCGTCTTTTGTAGAAACCGATGTCCAAAATGGTCACGGAGCAAATTAAGCTGATGGCAGAAAGTACAGTCTAATTCAGTCTCAGAATGTCCACCGAATCCAATGGCGTACATGTCCTAGCGCATCATTCAGGTTGAGATCGTATTGTAGCAGGCAGGTGTATCTTTAGAGGTGCACTGACTGATCACCTTGGCGGACTCTGTCTAAAGTGTTCTACTCAGACGTCACGGTTTTCCAGCCAGTCCCTTATACTTTACGCTGGTGCTGCACATATAGAAGTTGCCTTTGGTGCATCCAAAGCAAATCACACAGCAAATCACAGGACTGTATATCAGCGACCTAACGACAAACCGAACGCGCTTCGACCTGCACGGGTTGTCAGGCTAGCCGGTCAGACATCACGAGGTCTACCGAACTAAAAACAAAACGAAATAATACAAGACGCAGATGTACGAGAAGCGCCAGCGATTACTCGTACGCATTACTCGTACTTTCCTCCCTCGTTCTTTCATCATTTCCCTTTCCTCTCTACAGTGCTCTAGGCCTAACGCAAATGGAAAGCCGCTCCCTCTCGTTGCACAAGTCGCCGAGACAACTTTCAGCCGCGCTCTGTTTTGTTCATACCGCAGCGCGCGCTCGTTGTGTCAGTATACAGCTCTTCACCCACTCGCTACCGCTGACGATGTCGACCGGCCAGTACCGGTCTCTCCGAAAGAGATGTCGCGCGTGAGCGTCTCACAGCTGTCGCACCATCGCGGAAGTCCCATCCACAATCCCCGCGGGAAGAGGCGCGTGACGTCACTCGCAGTTCGCGATGCGCCACGCCGGGTCACAACAGACACACGCGTCGCGGCGTACCCTGACGTCGATCGCCCGTCTAAGTGCGCGAAAACAAGACGGCAGGAAAAGACAGACGAGAGACATTGGGCGGAAGAAAGAAAGAAAGAAAGAAAGAAAGAAAGAAAGAAAGAAAGAAAGAAAGAAGAAGAAAGGAAGAAAGAAAGAAGCGGCACCGACGACGGAGGAGGTACGACGACGAAGATGCACCTTTCGCTGCCGCCTCGCGCGCTCGCACGGTTGACGCGCACGAGGCGGCGCTGGCCGCGCCTTTTACCGTTCCTTTTACGCGTCGTAATGTTTCGGCGTGACAAGCTGTCAGGCTGTCGGCGAAAGCTTTGTTTGGCCATTGTCCTTTCATTTCCAGCAAAACGAGGCGTCAGGCTTTACGGCTGAGAACGCCTTTGTCGCCTCCTCCCCGAAGGCGCCGCGCGCCCTGGCACTCCGCGGTCCCCGCCCGTATGTATACGTATAGTACGTACGAATGCGAGTACACACACATCCGACGTCGGTGCGTGCTACGTTCGCACGTCTGCGCCGCAGTTGGCGCTGTGGTGTTTGACTGGGCGAGGGATCGTAATGCGGCCTCGTTGATATTGGGCGTGGGCCCTCACCCTGCCATCCCGGTATGCTATGGGGAGGACGATGTGAACGACGCTAAAGTGCGGAAGCAGCGATGCTGGGCGTGTGAACGAACTTAAAAAGGCGGCTACTGTCGGTCACCTTGCGGGTCACTTATATAGCAGCATTAAGCGAGGCAAGCGAGCGGGAAGGCCAGCTTCGTTTAACGAATTTAGTGACCTAAAATATAGGAAACAGCAGTGAGAGGTAGTTGAATGGTGATGAGTAAAGAGATAGGAGGTCATATCGGAGTATGTGAAAATTGTGCATAGCTGGACTCATATACCTGCTCTCTCTAGCTCCCTTCGCTGTGGCTTAGTGGCTTCGGAGTCCGGCTGGTGAGATCAAGGCCGAGGGGTCGCATATCGATAAAGGCGAAATGCAAAGGCAGCCCTGTGCTCTGCGGTGTCATTGTATGCGTTTTTGAACCCATGGTGCACGCAATTAAGCGCTTGTCCAGCTTATAGAAGACATAACCCCCCTCCCTTGCCCGTATACCATCTGTCCTCTAGAGCGGTGGTACTAATCTTGCGACGGGTAGCTGGTGAAGAAAAAAAAAGGTGTTTGAGGACAGGAAACAGCGCAGTAATATCTGTCTCGCTTCTCGGTGGACGCCTCAACCGCGCCGTGAGAAAGGAGAGGAGGTGGGAGTCAAAGAAGAAAGGAAGAAAGAGGTGCCGTAGTGGAGGGCCCCGGAATAATTTCAAGCACCTGTAGATATTTAACGCGTACTGACATTGCACAGCCCACGGACGTCTTTTGCGTTTCGCCTCCATCGAAACGCTGCCGCCGCGGTCGGGTTCGAACCCGGGAACTCTGGCTCAGTAGCCGACCGCTCTAACCACTGACCCACCGCGGCGGGAGAGATGGAAAAGCATTGTTTGAGTTAGGAATGACGTCAGCGGAAATGAATGAGTCCACACTGCTTACCCGATGCTGCGGCATAATTTGTGCTTGCTGCGATAATCACTTCGTCTAGCGGTACGTCGTGCAGAGGTGCAGTTCCTCACGAAGCATATCGTTACTGAAAGGAAATGGTTGGCGAAGCATGTCTCACACTGCAAACGTGGGTAATAATGTGTAGTAAAGAAAGAAAAAAGCCACAGGATGCGCACTGTTCCTCATGTTTTCCCATATTACGGCTGTTTCAAACAGAACATAGACAATGCCAATGGTTGTGACATTCCAGCGTACGACAAGCTGAACCCTCCTCTTCTGTGCGTGCGAGTATTCTTTGTAGAACGGGAACTGCAATTCAAATGGTCCGTTATGCACGTTTTCCACAAAATTCTATTTAAGAGCAATTACATTTGAATGTGCGTCTGTTAGAAGCATCCAACGAGATATCGCATGCGTTAACGGTGCTGTGAATACGTTTACAAGATCTCCAGGATTGGCTGAGCCTTGATTTCGTCGAAATTTCGGCTGATATTTTTCCTGTCTCTTTCTTTCCACCCTGTCATGAACGATCGACAACATTTGCTTACCTTCGCTGATTTCCAGTTGCAGGCAATGCTTTTATTGCGTGTTTTTTTCTACTTTCCCTTTTCTAGCTGTTTTGAAACAGTTGAGCACCTGAGGCTTGTTAGTGTTGAGGTCGTGCACCTGACTGCTAAAAAAAAAGCAAACCGATCTCAGTACTGCATCGAGGCGCAGAATTTATTGTTATTTTTTCCTTTTTCCTGGGACGTCGTTTCGTGGTGTCTCAGAATCGTGGGAAAATCGATAAGGTGTATCCTGGCGGAAACACATAAGTTTAGCAAAGAAAGACGAGGAAATAAGAACAAGGAAAATGGCTGGAGGGGAAAATAAAGAAGTAAAGAAATGCGGAACGATGAAAGAGCAAAAACCTCATGCGTCCATTTTCGCGTGCGAAAAAGGTTGGTTGCATTGCAAAGCGAGCGTGCAAAAAAGCGTGATATGTGCCCGGAGGGAAAAATCTGCCGACCAGAACTGAATCGGACCGAAACGTGGAACCCCCATTGTCTTTTGAGGAGCCGAAGCCCAACGTGGGTTCTGAAAGGGAAAAAGAAAAGTATAAAAAATGAGACGAAAGGCATGACTCTGAAACAACCCCGATGACCGGTCACTCGTTGTACGGCGAATCCCGTGTGAATCGGACCGTTTTGAAACAATGGTCGGGTCTTCACTGAAGAACAGCTGAGATATCCTTTTCCTTCATTTTGGGACATGGGGGAATTATTGTTCGGTTTCCGGGGTTTCTTGGCCAGTGCAGAATTCTTTTCCTTAATACCGCTGACCACTGTAAACGTTCAGCGGAACGTTTGCAAAATACAGCTCACAATGAAGTGGCATTTCTTGCTTCCTAGGAATAGTAGGGGCGCTTTGTGGAAACATCAGAAGCATTCCGAAATGACATCTTCGGAAGCCTGAGTGCACACTGCTCCGTTTTTGAAATAGCTTCCAGCAGTGGAGTACCGCATCTCTTAACCGCAGCGCCACTGCGCCGGTAGTGGTGTGAGGACGCGCCGCGATCTAACAATGCGACATACTTCGCGTAGTTGCGTAGTCGGAATTGGAACAGAATCAGAACCGGTATAGATTTGGGAGTGAAAGACAGTGGACTCAGAATCGGAATAAAACAAAAAGTGGAATGCGCTGGTGAGTGAAGGGAGAATTCTATCGCATTTCTTCCGCGTCAATCCAACTGATTACCCTTAATTCTTACGCTTATTCACCTGCACTTCGGTAGCACCGAAAGAAGTGTTTCCTCTTCAACACTGCTTATTCGCGGAAGGGCGATGCGGTTCGAGGGCTAAATCTTGACCGGGTCCTGACTATTGATTCATCTTGATTCTCACAGTCGTGTTACGTCATATCCGGCCACGGTTTGTAAATCTAGCTTACACCGTACGCGGTACACTGGCACAGAAACGGTACACCACTTCCGTGTCCACTGAAAGGCGTCTTACACATTGTCGCGTGTGTGCATACGTATAGACGTGGCTCATCCTTAAGGTTCTTTGTTGCATACTAGGAAGCGAAGGCGCTATGCCATTTGTTCACTGATTCGCGAGGGTGCTGCTACAGCGTTACTTGCTTGAGTTAACCTCTATCACGTGTCTGAGATGGGACTTTGCTACAGACCCACTTAACTCGTTCCATTCAACTCTGGAATCGAGACCACGAGTTCGCATCGATCATCTATAGGCTCGCAAGAACGGCTCTCCCGCCCACTCTCGTGAGTGCGTGTGCGCACACACACACTGGCGGTCACTCTCGTGGATCGAAAACAAAGACCGCGGACAATGCAGCCGGCGGCATCATCGTCCAAGCAACGGTCCCGTTTCCCACAGCGCTGGCGATATGGAGCGCTTGTGCTCTCCCGGATTGGGAACATTATACGCGTCCACGCCGATCGTATAGAACGCCGACCTGGCTTCGTCGGTCCTGCCGCATGCACGGGTCT